>OZ012678.1:143156274-143321274 GCA_963942445.1 Argyra leucocephala | reverse complement strand
ATAGATAAATTCTAATTTTGTTGTTAAATATTTTAAAATGAGGGTTGATTTTTTGAATCCGAATATCGGTGTGACTATCATATAGGATTATACTGAAATAAATCTTATTTCAATTAATTTGAATTTTTTATTATTCTTTTTAAATTTTTTTAGATTTCCTTAATGGTAATCCAAAGCAATGGGTGGAATGCATAAAAATGAGCTCAGAATTTGAACAAAAGAGTCAAAGCTCGTTAATGAGTTCTATATAGATAAAAGCAATTATTGCTTGAACTCAAATCTATATGATAAAATATGAGTTAAATCTTGTTTCAATTTTGAGCCAGTAAATTAATTCCAAAAATGAAAAAATGAGCTAAAGCTCAAGGAAATTCTATTTATCAAACAAAATCTAACTCTCTGAATAAATGATTCAAGTTTGAGCTTAAATTTATATATCACAATGGACATTACTAGTCTAAGTCTTGGTAAACATTACTAGTTCAATATGGTCACAATGGACATAACGATTGTTACATCACAATATACATTAATGGCGTACTGTCGCCAAGCATTTCTACCTAAGCTTTACATGTCAAAACGAGATTTTGCTTATAAATGTTAGATTTGAATTCAAATTCAGTTTTAGCATTCGACCTAATATTTAAGTTATTTCAGTCGTATATGTATTCATTCACTACGCTATTTTTTTGTCAGTTGTAGCCGTTTAATGAATGTCTTATGAGTTTTCAATTTTTTTTTTTTTTTAAATTTGATAAATGATTGTTTAATCTGGATATAACAAGTCTTATAAAAAGATTTTAGGTAGGTAGGGGTATCGTAGTGGCTGCCGACAGTACGTAAGATCAATTGTGATACCAAGGGCAACTTAGCAATGGATCTAACAAATGGAGTTGTGTTTTAGCACTTGATGAAGTTCTAAAAAAATATAAATTTTTCAAATTAAATTACTACAAGTCCATATTAAGTAATTTTCAACTCAACGCTTGAACAACTGATGAATTTTTTGTTCATCAAAAAATGTACATAGAGAAATATATTACCTCATATATGGGTTGGAAAAACTACAGGAAAGCAATTAAATAATTTTTCATCTTTCTGAATCCTTTGACTTAATACTCTATTCTTAAACCTTTTCATTCTCTTCAACAATTTAATTTAAGACCCTTTAAATCGTATTACAGGGCACACATAACAACAATGGTATTATGTATTTCTAATGTTTACGTACTTCCCGAATTAGGTAAAAATAAAAAAAATTATATTATCGAATTTATATTTTTTTCTATTTCTGGACTTTTTGACCACAGACAAAAATATTACAACAATAAAATTTAACAGTAAAAATTTATTCAACAACAATAACAATAGCAATCAAATAACAAAAAAAAAAAACAACAGCCACATAAAAATTAATGTTTTCACCAATTAGTGAAAGTATCTTTTATTGTGCATACAAAAAAAAAGTATGTGTATGTATACGATATTGGGATTCTTGCGTCACTTTACAAAAAAAAAATTATGAATATTTTTTTTTTATTTTGTAAAATTTAATAATTTTTTTTCTATGTTTTTTTTCTGACCCTGAGCTTAAGTGTTGTTTAGACGAAAACTTCAAAAAATTTAACATTGTTTTTTTTTTTTTTTAATTTAAACGCCTCGATCATTTTTTGTTTTTTACATATTTTTCTTTTTTTCAGTAATTCCAGTAAAATAACGGTATTTTAGTTATTGCCATTGTTGGTTTATTCAACTTCTTTAAATAATCTTTTATTTTAAATCTTCAATTATTGCAGATTAGGAAATTCTACTACACGTAATTTTATAAAATATTATTATGGTAACACTGTTCAAATTTTATTTTCTTAACAAATTTATCTAAAGATTCATTATAAATAAAAGAGAGGTTTATTTGATACTCATTTAAGGCGTATACTTTTAATTCAAATTATTCGAAATTATTATTAAAGGAAACTATAAAAAAGAACGTTATTTTTTATTAAGAAATTAAAGAAAAAAAAAAACAAAAAGATAAAAAATAACAAATAACTAAGAGTATGATGTGTCAGCTATAATACTCAGTTAGTGAGATAGTTAAGAAGAGTGATTAATAGTATGATTTTAACTATAATAAGTATATTATTGGATGTTTAAAAATTTTTCCAGGAAATATTTTTTATATTTTGTCATTTTTATGTTTTTGGTCTTTTTTGTTTTTTTTTTTTATTTACTGTTTTTAATTTAAATTATAAAGCGTATATATAATCATATACGATATATGAATATAGCTAATTATCGAATTATGTATTTAAATCAAAAAAAAAATTATACAAAATAATATATAGAATATAACGGGATATTGAATTTAAATTTAAGAGTATCCATATAATATAGATTAATTTACAATTTGGAATTGTTAGTACAGGATATTATTTTTTAAAATCGAATTTCTATGAATAAATTAAAAATAAATTGCAACTTGTTGTAATAGTTAGATACACTACCTATAAATTAATTTATGGGTCATTTAGAGTTCAGCAAAATTTAAAACTAAATCGTGGTCAGCCTTAATTCAACTATGACATAAACAATTTGTTTAAAAAATCGTATGTATAAATACTCTTCATTTAAGGTCCTGGTACCACTATTGGAATTGTCAGCTAAAAAACATTTTTTTTTATTCATGTTCAAAATCACACACACAACACAGTAATCCAAAAAGATGAAAAAAAAAAAAAAATAAATAAAAACAAACAAAATAATTTACCTTTTATTGATCCACTTGAATTATTATTTTGTCCTGGAGTTTGTACATTTGTTTGTGTCATGCTATTAGCATGCGCCTCCAATTTTAAATTAACAGTGCTCCACATATCAAACATACGTGACGTATACATGTTTTTTTTATTTCGTTATTATTATAAATATTTTTTCTTATTTATGTATATATATATATATATATATATAAATTTATATATGTATATATTCTTAAATTATAATTTTTTTTTATTTTTGAAAATTTTTTGCAATTTTTGCAAATTAAAACACAAAAAAAAAAAATAAAAAAAAAAACAACACTCAAATTTTATCGTACATAGAAATATACATAATCACCACATACATATAGAAAAATTTGTTTTATCCTTTTTTAAAGCTTATAATTATTATTATTATTTTTTATTAATATAAGAGTGCATATGTGTATTAAACATCAGTCTACAATTCTGTTAAATATATATATTTGTATATTGAATTAATTAGAAATATTTATTTTTATTTTAAATTAATTTTTTTTTTTTTTTGAAAATTAATTATTTCTCTCTGTGTAAAGTACCTAAAGCCAGCTTATTTATTATTGAGGTGTATAGTAGTATCTTAATTATTTTATTTAATATATTGATGTATATATATATATATATATATATATATATATATAATTAATATTACAAAAATGTTTATAGATATTTATATGTATGTATGATTTTTTGTTTTTTTAATAATTCTATTATAAATTCAGCCTAATCCGTTGCATTAAAATTAAAATAAGTAATTATGTAATATATATTTTTTTTTTAATATATAATATATTTAATTAGTTTTATTAATTAGATTTTTTTTTTTTATAATTAATTTATCCTTAAATAATTGAATATGTGTGTGTTGAAAAGCATATTATATGTATATATATATATAATTAGTTATTTAATTTATTTAATTTATGTAAGGGATGTATAAAAACACTTTTTTTTTTGTTATTTTGTTTTATATTACAAAGTAAATTTTTAATAATAGTTTTAATTTTACTGGTATAAATTTTTTTTTTATTTAGTTATATATATGTATTTTTTATTATTTAGATATATATATATATACATATGTACATAAGTATAAATATTAAATTTTATATATATTATATATATATATATGTATAAATATTTATTTTAATTTTGCTTTATTATATGTTTAACAATATCACAGGTTTATTGTATTATATTATATAATTAAATAGGTACTTGTATATATATATATATGAAAGAGAGAAATAGAGTTAAAAGAAATAAAAACAATTATATAAGTATTATTAAGGGAATATTATAGTATATAATTAATTATTTTATTATAAATTATACATGAATATATACATATATATATATTGTGTATTATGAAAGCTACGTTATTACACTAATTATTTGGTATAAATTTTTTTTTAATTGAAAATAACAAATAAATTTTTTTTTTCTTCTTTATTGACTTAAAAATTAACTTGTGTATGCTTCAAGTAATAACTAAATTTCTCTTAATAATATATATTTTATTTTTTTTTTTTTTAATTATTTTTTATTAAAATTTATTTTAAGAGATGTGTGTGTAAAAAATATTTTTTCTTTTTTATTGTAATTTAATATATTAATTCTAATATATATTTTAATATTAAGACACTGAGAAAATTATTTCTTTATTTTTTATGTGTGAATATTTTTTATAATTATGATGAATATATTTATTTCTTGACTTCATGTTTTTTTTCTCTTGTCTTTTATATATTTTATTAAATAAATTTTTGTTTTAAGAATTAAAAAAAAAATTTTAGTTTGTTTTTTTTTTTTTTTTTTAGAGTTTTGGATTTAATATCGTGAAAATGTCAAGGCGGTTTTTTAATGTTTTTTTGTTTTTCTAGAATAGTATTAAATTTGTTAAGTATTTCGAAACCAATTTATAGAAGGCGGTAATCACTATTCTGTATTTTAATTTTGTTGATTTTTGTCACTATAAATTTTTTTTTTTTTTGTTTTAATATTGATAAATACGTGGTTATATATGTGGTTAGCTTAAATATAAATTATGATAAAAAGTTTGTGTTCATGTTCCTGCAAATAATATGGAATATGGTTTACTAACTAAATTGATGGAAAATTTAAATTGTCTGGAAAATTATTGTTTTTATGTTAAGATGCTTACTACTTATAATTTATTATTCGATATGTCAATATAATTTTCACCTTTGATATATAATTCTAGATTAGGTGTTTTTTTTTTTTTTAATAAGAAGTAAAAATTAATAATACCCATTTACCCACTCATTTTACAATCACACCTATCACATTTTGTAAACTTAATATATTATATTATGTTTCTTCAAGTGTAAAATAATCGTTATAATTTGTTAATATTAATATGCAAATTTAAAAGATAGATAGACAGAGGATATTATCAGTGTGGTTTAATAAAGAAGCGAATGTGCCTAAGCAAAAGACATTATAAGGGGAAAAAAAGATAATGAATATTTGTTTCTACATTGTATGAATAAATTGAAATCGCATGGCTATAGAGAGCAGATTTTGTCAATTGATCTATTTAAATATTTAATGCACTTGATTGGTAAATTTTTTTACTCCTATTATTGAGTAGTATAATTATTTATATTCGAAGAAAAGGTTATATTCAACAAACCAATTTATAAATTTTTGGTTACTATATAGTCAATCAATTCATGAACTTTAATATGACTTTAACCCATTCATGTTTTAACGAAATACTTTTAATTTCATGATTTATTAAAAGTAATTTGCAATAGTTGAGATGATTAAAAAATAACACTTTAATCAAAGGTTCATCATTTGTATGAATATTATGTGTTCACACTTTTGTTTAAATATTTCAAAGTATTTTGTGAGTCTTATTCATTATATTATATGCTATTTGAAATTTAATATTTAGTTCGAAAAATGGAATTTTATATCATTGTTTTTAAAAACGAAAATAATTAAAACTTTCTTATTATTTTTTCCAATCAAAAAGTTGTGGTCAAAAATATTTAATTTATGTTCCACCTCTTAATAGCTTTCAATTAGATATGTTTGAACTCAATTACATATATATATTTTTTTTACCGTACGTAAACTATTTTGGTTCAATATAAAATACTCTAGACCATTAACTAAATTTAAATCTAAAATTACTATACTCTTACATTACAGCCAACAACAATGACTCTATATAAATGTATACAATTGATTTTTTAATAAAAAAATAATTATTCTATATTTTTTTGTAGATTTCAAGTCAACCAAAGCCTCTTACAAAATACTTCCGGGTCTAGAGAGTAGAAAATTAAAAAAAAAATATTTATTACAACTTATTTCACATTAAGTAGCAACTATATTCTAACTAAAAATCAATATAATTTTATCATAATGTAAATATGAAATTTTTAGATATATTCTTACTATAAATTATAACCTCCGCCTAATAACCCTATTCAAAATTTACGTTTCATTTAAAATTAAATTTAAGCTCCTCTCTATTTATTATTGTTTTTTTTTTTTGCATATTAAAAAACTTCTCAGACAATATTACAGTAGAGTGGGCATTATCTTTTTCTTTTAAAGTTGAAAAATAATAATTTTTTCTAAATTTTCAAATCGGAAAATATACCTACAATTTGTAAAACAGCCTATCTATATGTGTTTATGTCTAAGAATTAAATACAAAAACAAAAAGAAATTATAACTAAAAAAGCAAAAGATATTTTTAAAAAAACCAGCATTAATAACAAAACGAAAGTAAAAAAATAAAATCATACAAAAACTATTTTGTCCTATTTTCCTAAAATACACATTTGTTATTAATTTTGTTTTTTTTTCATTTTTCCATCCTAAAAAAGTTTATTTTTCTACATTGTTTATTAATAGTTGCCATTAAATTGTAAGAAACATAAATTAATATACAAAAATTGCATATATGCGAAATTACCGGTACATAAAAACCTAAACCTAATATTATTTAGCAACATTTAAATATTTGCAAACAACATTCACAAAAATATCCTTGCTAGTTTTTATGCACACAGGAACATCACTAAAATATCCTTGCAAGTTTTGTGTACTCAGTTAGTACTCAGTTAAAATTATTAAAATAATTCGCAATTCGCTTCGCAACATGTTGCCAAAGACTATTATCAATAGAATAACGGTTTTTTAGGATTAAAAGGATAGTAAAGTCACTTTTAAAATTAAATTCCCAGATTTACATACATTCATATTAAATTTTCACATTAAACTTTTTTGATAACCGTCTCAAAAAGTTGCTGAAATAATATTTCGCAACAATTTTATCAAATTTATATTTTTGGCAATGTTGCAAAAATGTGAATACCTATTTATATTTTTTTTCAAACGTTGTTATTGTTAGTTATCTATAATAATATAAATAACTACAGAAATATATGAATAACTATAAAAAATATGTTTCGCATTTGTGTATATGTTATTTTGGTTTTTTTTTTAACAAATTTTGATAAAAGGATAATAAAAAAAAAACTTTAAAGTTTTGCTTATTTTTATTCTACAATTTTTTTTGTTTTTGTTTTGTTTTAGTTTTATAAAAGTTCTAAAAGGAAGTAGATTTTACTCAACCAAATATAATCCAATGTATATTTCATAATAAATATATATTTACATATATATAAAATATTATGCACACACACACATTGATATATAGACATGTGACATGTTTTATTATCCTTTTTTGTTTTTCACATATTATTTGTTTACATTTTTTCGGTGAATACAGATTTAAATATTGTACAATACGTTGTGACCAACTAACCAACACATGCTTAATATATATAGCTATATATACATTATTATAAACATGTGTATATATATACTTGGACAACATGATAACGGTAATTTATTTTTACTGTTTTTGTATTCAATAGGCACAATTTTTTTTTTTTTTTAAAAGTGTAGTCTTTTAAAGAGAAATGAAAAAAAAGTATTTTTTTTAAAAGTATGTGAGTAGGTTCCCCATTTTTTTTAATTTTTGTTTTTTTTTGTAATTTTTATTTTTTCTTTATTTACGGATAGTGCTTTAAATTTTTTAAAAAGAATTGGGTACTTTAAAAAAATGTTAGACGTGATCAAATTATTTTGCGGTTTTATAGAATTTGGTTATTGATCTGAAAAGGTGTCCGATTTTTTTGAAATTTTGTATAACGGTATTTTAAGACCAAATTATTTATTTATGTTTATATATCAGTATAGACTGTGTATATTAATATGTAGACACATTTTCAGGCTTTTTCACCTTTCGGAATGTAGGGCTATTATTATTTACGTTTTGTAATTTAACCTAGGCTAATATGTCAAGTTGAAAACCCATAAGGAATTATTCTTACATTGGGAATGGAACCTTGAACCTTTTTGTTGAAAAACAGGCATTCTACCTACAGAGAAATTCAACGTGTTTTTAGAATAAATGATGAACTTCTTAGTATGTCATTTTTGATGATGACGTCATTAAGGTATTATTAATCTACTGATGTTATAGTCATTAATCAAAATAGTGGTCATAAAAAAGTTTATTTAATAATTCAATTAATGAAAAGTGTCTTATCGTTAACTTATTTGGTGTTTCAAATGTAAGATTTTAGAAAGTGACGAGAATTTAATATGTATATTGAACGCAAAACAGTCAAGTTAATAAATAAATGCTATACTGAAAATTAGATTATTATTAATATTATTTCTTTATTTATTATAATTAAAATTGTAATAAAAGTAAGCTCTAGCTACCAGAGCCATCAGCTTAAAATTAGATTATAATTAAATATTTTATTAGGAAAACTGCTTTTAATTTGAGTTCAAATGTATAGATATTAAAATTAATGTGAAAACACTGAATCTATGCAATAACTCTGAACATTTTAATGCGTTTTTGTTAATAATTAAAGTGCAGTTTCGTTATTGAAGTTTCGTTATTTCAAAATTTCTAGCTGAAAATTTGTTTATACTAATTCAGTAAGCGATATAATGTATAAATATCGTATGCTGTTAGTGGCTATAGTATAAAACATACCAGTACACTAGAATAATAAAATTAGGTATAAATATAATAAAATTTTTGACATTTTAAACTAAATTTAGTTTAATTCTAAAATTCGATCTAGGTATATGTATTTCAAGTTGGCTTTAACTTTAATTTTAACCTAGATCTGTAAATATAATCGAAAGCATTTCATTTTTGTACTTAAAAATATTATTTTTTCAAATAATTTAAATAAAAACATATTCGAAATTTATAAATTATAAAACTATTAAGTTATAAAGATTAAATGTGGTTAATCTCAAATATGAAAACTGTTGTATAAACAAACTGGGTACAAACATTCGTTCTGGTAAACCAACCACAATTTGACAGCCATGAAAATGTTTTTGTTTTAAGTCAAATTACTGAGAAAACTGTCTAAATTTTTTTTAAGACAAATTACAACAGTAAAACTGTTATATTAGGAATTTGTAAAACTTTCATTAATATATTTGCAAAGTTCAAAATATCGTACAATAAATTTAGCTCTAATAACTATGAAAATGCATATATTTTTATAATGTTAAGCATATGGACAAAGAAGTTGAAAAATTAATAAAGTAATAGTGAAGTCGACAGCACTAATACAGTGGTATACTAAATAAAATTATTTTTTTAACGAATTGCAGATTGTAAATTATTACTTTAATTTCTTCTAAACAATATAATGATTCATGAAACAATTTTCAAGATAGAAAATAAAAATTAATATAAAGTTTGATTGTATATGTATGATTATTTGAATATCCTTCAAAACGATCATAAATATTAAATAAATGTTACGTATCTCAAATGAGTATAAACTATTGAATTAGAAAAACGAAAACAATGATTTAACATTTTTGTTGTCATTATAATGTTATATAAAAAAATTTTCAAACGCAAGAGGTACTAAATATATATTATTTATATTACAAAAAATCCTTATAAAAATGCACACATATACACATTCAATATAGCTTACAAATTTACTAATTCCAAGAAGGGTTCAAGTTGTAAGAGTAAATTTAACAAATCAATATTTTTTTTCAAGAACTACACTTTGTTAAAACAAAAATATAAATACTAACTATTGATATCAATAGTTATTGACTACCAGAACTATTAACTACCAAATAGTTTGTCCATGTATGTTGTATATAACTTAAAATTTAATGCACAGCACGAATTATGCTGCAATTTTTTGTCTATTTTTTTTTTTTTTTTGTTTATTTCTTCTTTTTTCCTGTAATCGAATCTATAGACAATCTGCATAGATAGTTTTATATATATATATATATATATATAAATGTGTGGTATGTAGAAAACATAATTCTATTAACAACGTCGTTTCTATGTTGCTGAAAATTTCTTTATGCCGCAGACGAGTATTATGATTATATTATATTGTACATAACATTATATATATATTATTATATAAATAGACAATAACTGTATTTTGTTTTAGTGAAATTAATTTAATTTATGTATACATGTATTAACTTAAAATATACCGCTATTTTTTTTTTTATTTTTGCTTTTTGTAAATATAAATTTTTCTTAAACACAATTTTATGTTAGTAGTCATGTTTTTTTGGTTAGTTGGAAAATTTATTTTTGTTTTTTTTTTTTGTTGTGTTTTGTTACAGGATTTTCAGCTAGTTAAAATCTAAACAACAAAAATATATATTATAAATATAAATAGATAAAAAAAAAAAAATAAAAGCAAAAACAAAAAAAACGAAAAGTCAGTAGGAATATTCATGTCATCGGGTATATGGCACAAACCAAAAACATAACATCAAGAACAAGAACAACTATAGAAATAATAAAAAAAAAAGCTTCTTGATGGCATTGTTGGGTGGTTGATAGTCAGACATGTTACTGTGTTATGGTGGTGCGATAGTGATGGCTCACAGTATGACTCCATCATGATGGTTACTTGTGTATATTTTATATTATTATTTTCTACAAAGTTATAGCCAAGTTGAAGTGATTAAAAGTATAGGCTTGATTTAAATTTAGCCAATTTGAAGGAAACGTTTTTATTTTTTTTTATTTTTTTATTTTTTTATTTATATTATTTACAATATGCAGTATTCTTATTCATATATATACTTAATACCCATTATATAAAAGTTATTCTTTTGTTTTTCATCCAATTGATAACAAAGTTGATGATTTTATTGTTTTTGCTTTGTTTTTGTTGAAAGTTTTCCAAATTAAAAAAATATATAATTGTTAATGGAATACTTATAGAAAAGGAATATGTGGGTATATACATAAATACATATTGTCTTGTGTGTGTCTGTAATATACGATTTGTTCTAAGTGAATTTGAAAATTAAGAAAGTTAAGAGATTTCGTTTAGTTTAAAATGAGACTTCAAAAATTCAATATAAAAAATTTTAATTATTGTTAAAAACATGTTTGTTTGTATATCAAGTGTTCTGTATATACATATATGCCGGAAGGTTTAGAAATGGTAACTTAAGAACATTAACAAAATTATGAACTACTAAAACTCAAGTATAAATTGTTAAATTGATTTTAAAAAGGTTTAATGTCTTAATTCTAAAATATTTCTGGAGCACAGTATGTAAATTTGTAATGAAGGACATGAATTGTGTAAAAACACCATTAAAAAATTTAGTTTATTCCAAACTATTGAATTAAATTTAGGGGAGACATCATTCGCTTATTTATAAATGCTTTAACGAAAATAGCGAACCAATTGATTTTTTTTTTTATAATAGTTAGCTAGTTAGTTAGTTAGTTTAAAAGGGTAAAAGAAGGTTTAAAATCTACTGTCAGGTTGTCAGACAACATGTCCTTAGAACTACATGATCCCAGTTTTCACCAGACCATGGTAAGCACAGATAAAATATCATATATCTTCTTGAATGTTAAGATGCTAGCATATTCGATTGTTATCATTTCTGACAAGTTTTAGTTTTATTTTAACAATGATAAGAATATGTTTCAATCCTAAACATTGAATAGATGAATATTTCTTCTTAGGAAAAAAATATATGACATTAAACCACAAATATACGTCCCAGGCTAAAGCCGGAAGACTCATTTATTTTACAATGAATGAATTAACATTGTTAAAATAATAAAATTTGTTTAAGATAATTTCAAGTACACCAATAATTAAGGATAATATATCAGGCTAATATAAACCTCGAATTCACCTTTCATTGATCATTTCTTGAAAATTTAACAAGTGCTTTCACTATCGAATTACTGAATTATGATGCAATGAAATGAAACATGGGACGAAAATAAATATAAAACCTTTTTTTCTTATAACCCTATTACTGACTCTTAAGGCAGACGAACGATTAATATATAATGTCAAAAAAGGAAAGCAAGTCTTCATAATTCACTCATTTAACAAAATGAATTATACTAAATCAATTGAGAGGAGAATACAAGATTATAAAATGTTTAATTTACTTAAGAAAGCTTTAAAATAGACTATTATATAGTAGGTCTATACTTATAAATCAAACTAATATAGCTATGTACAATTCAATCTATTATTGCAGTTAATTGATCGTTATTTTTGCCTTAAAATTCTCAATTATTATGCCTAATAACTGATTGTTATTCATTGCAGTTGGACTAATTAGAATAAATCTATACATAAGGGAAGCTTAAATGTTTCGAATGATGGGATTTGCACTGTGTATTACAAAATACAGATAACAATGATTATTGTTAAATAATTAGTCTTTTGCAATTGTTTATTAATTTGTTTAATAATTGTAGGAGAGCTAACCTTTTATTCATTTTAAACCTTTCGGCAGACAAGCAAAGATCAAAATACAAAATATTAGGCATCAAGAAATCTAATAGGAATCACAATAATATGTATATACATACTTAAAACCACTGTATACACTATTGTATGATATGGTTAGTTGAAAAATATTTGATATGATTTCCAGTTATGTCATTGAGCCTGATATATTGACTATTGAGACGTTTGAAAAGCAAATATAATGAATTAAAATGTATATGAATGCACAGTCAATTATTATTTATCTAATAGCACAGGGCTTAATGAAAATTAAACGTTAAAAATAAAAAATTTGGTACTCAAATATTTGTTCGACTACCTAACTTCATTTTAACAAAATTGAATGTAATTAAAGCTTTTCTTTGATAGAAAAATATTCGTGTCACAATCTATGGCATAGCTTCAAAATATCAATATTAAATTTGCTCAAACTGGCGAACTGACCTGTGAATACCTTAACGAAAAACTTAAATCAAATATTCTGATAAACTCTATTGAATCACCAGTCAGCGAAATACAAAAAAAAATTTGTAAAATTAGCCGAAGCTATAAGAACAACAAAATACCTGTTCCTAAAGAATAATATACCGCTAAAAACTATGCAAATATAATTATCAGCATACTCTAATATATTAGAAGGAATGAAAATTAAAACCCCGTATATCCAGCGGTGAATTTGCAGCAGAAGAAAACCGTTTTTTTTTTTTGTTTGCATTTCTGTTTTTATTTTAAGGGAAAAAAAACACAATTTATTAAACAAAAAAATTTTTTCTAACTTTAATAATAATAATAAAATAAAGAAAACAATTAAAAAGGAAATAAAAGAAAAATATATAGGTCACATGATGCAGCATAAAATACTTTAAGGATATACATACATATATATAGATAAACATATATAATATATGCATATAAGTAGAACTATACAAAAATATTTTATGTAATATTAAATCATGTCACTTTTTACAGTAAGTACATAGAACAAACACCCACCTATACCGATATTGAAAATTTTTTTTACAAAATCGAAAATTACAAAATTTTTATTGAAAGGATGTGAGACAATTTCAAAATGAATTTTATCGATAAAAATAAAATAAAAAAAATTCAGAAAAAAAAAAATGTAATTAAGAAGAATTACTGTTGTACATTTTTTGAATACAAAACATTTTAGGTAAGGAATAATATTCTAATAATACCAGCTGATATGATATTATTTGTTGTTATTTTTAAAGATTAGAACTTTTAGAAAAAATTCTTTAAAAATATAAAAATAAGACTTATTTCGATACCCTAAGTACATATATTTAAGTCGAAAAAGATAAATTTCAAATAGTTATAATAAATAAGTGCATATATATACATATATATATATATATAAGTAAAATGCATTCATATATCTAAATTGATATGAATTTGAGTAAGTATCATATAAATCTATATACATTATATTAAACTCCTTATTTAAAAAAAAAAAGAAAAAAACAAAAAAAAAATTCTAACAACTTTTAGTAAAACTGTCTGCATATATATATATACATATACATATTTATATATATACTTCAGTTTTTAATAAAAGTTTTTTAAAAAGTTTTTTTCTCATTTTTACTTTTTCTATTATTGTTTTTGTTGTTTTTTTTTTTTTTGAAAATTCCAATTTTCCCATAAAATTTATTTAAAATGCAATACGTGGGGTTTGACCCTATTTTCCACAATTTTCATTCATAAACATGTACAGAATAATAACAGAAAAAAACAGAATTTATATATATGTATATATATAGATATATATATATATTTCTTATTTATATCAAATATATATACAAAATATACGAATATGAATATTATTGTATATATACAAATTTCTATAAATATAGCTTTAACTATACAAGTATATAAATTTATGTATTTATGTGCAACATAAAAATTTTTATATAGAGACATTTTACATATATATATTATTAATCCTATAATTATTTATATGCAGTACTGTGGTATATATATATATAGATATATGTATATTGTATTATATTAGGTAGCATATACATTAAAGATCAATAATTTTCCAGACTTTTATTTTAAAAGAAAATTTATTTAAATAATCCATTATTATTTACTATTAATATTAACTATGTTTGTAAATATATAGACGTATATAAATATATTTAAATTTTTATTTTTTACTAAGTTCTTAACTAAGGATTTCATAATATTTGCCAAATTAAATGAATTTTTTTTTTTTTAATTTCTATTAATTAAAATAATTAAAAAAATACTTAAGTTGAAAGCTCTATAGTAATTCTATATTGTTTTTGATTAGGTAATAATTTAAGTTGAGATTAAAAATGTAAAACATTTTTAAATAGAATTCTAATAGATTTTTTGAACAAGAAAATGTCATATACAGTTATTTTTTAGAAAATTTAATTGAATATGATATGAAGCAACTTTTGTATAACTAACTGTAATCTATAAGTATGATAAATACAACAAAATGCCAATAATTTATTAAAAATCGAATATTCTAGATATGTTTCACTAAATTCAATAAATATCTTGATCGATTATGGTTATTATACCATCATCAGAAGACAAATCATCATCTGAAGTTGTCTGATGATGATATAATAACCGGAATTGATCAAAATATTGATAAAAACTAAGTAAAATATACCTAGAGTATCTGAATTTTATTATTAAAAATATTTCACCTAGAGCCTACATCATATTCGATCAAATATATTTGTATAAATAATATTTTCTAGGCTAACTAACTGTTATTATAAGTTAAACGGATCAGAACTAATATTTGATTATCAATTACAGTTAGTGATAATAGTATTTTTTTAATATATGGATATGATATTTTTGTATATCTGTAATTTCTTCTATATATTTATCTTTAATATGAAAATAACGGTAATTATCGAAATAAATTACAGTTATAGAAGAACTAATAATTTGATTTGTTATTTAATTTTAATACATATTAATGCATTTAAAACGTAATTTAAGGGCATGTGTTTATGCATGTTGTTGGCCCAGATAGTGCATTAAATATAAAAAATGTATGTTATTAATAATTGAAATTAAGTTGACAATAACTTTCAAGTCATTAATGAAATTTATAGTTAAATAATTATTTCTAATTCCCGAATTTCTAGCATAGTATCTAGACGAGCATTGTTATCCCATGAATACATACATATAATGATTCATTAATACTATATCTAACTATATTTTAATTAATATATACCTTTTCTTAAATCAAATGCATTTAATAATTGCATAAGATGATAACTTTAATAATCCTTTTAATATCCTTTTTGATAAATGAATTGCAGTAAATTTATTTATTTGAATATTTTAATTGTATATAATCAAATATTATTTTTAAATTTATTTATTTCTTAACATTTTCTTAATTTTATACATTCTCATTCTTTAATTTTTGTTATTTTTTTTTTTTTTGTTTTATTTCTTTAAAATTAATTAATTTATATTTCTTTTTTTTCTACGTGTATAAAAATTTTTTTTAATTGCACTTTAATTTTTTTTTTTTGTAATTTATATTAATAAATTGAAATTTATATATATATATATTTTTTAATTTTTATTATACAGTAATAATATTTTAATTATATTATTTTAAAGCTAATTAATAAAACTGATAATTTTGCGTAAAATTATTTAAATGACAAATAAAAAATAAAAAGAGTAAAACAAAAAATAATATTCTAATTTGTCATGTACTTAGTATATGTTATTTAAAGATTGCGCGTTTTTTCTTTTATATAACTGTTATGTATTATACATATGTGATGTATATTATTAAAATGTACCGTTATTAATTTTACCATTTTATCATATTCTTTTGAAAAATAGAAACCAACGATAAATTTAATAAAAACTAATCAAAATAAGTAAATAAAATAAAATAAAAAATTAACACTTAATATTCAAAACATTTTATTTTATATTTTTCTGTTATTGTTGTACACTTTTGTACACACTCGTACATACATATATACATATATGTATTTATTGCGAGTAGGTACATAAAAATAATATTTGGTTTTTTTAATTTTTTATTTTTCAAAATATTTTACTGTAAATTGTCCGTACCGTTATTTATTTATTTATGTATATTGTTATGTAAACGATTGCACAAATAGAAAAGTCTTTTAGTAAAATTGTAATAAATCACAAAAAATAATCAAAACTCATGTAAAAAAAATTTTTTTATATTATATTCTCAATTTAAATTTACGAAAAAACAGAGAAAAAAAAATTGAATAAATAATAGCTAATAATAATTTTGTTTAAAAAATGTTTAAGAACATTTTAACGGTAAACCAATTTTGATTTTCATAAGTATTAAGCACTTGTTTTGAATTTACAAATTTAAAAAATTCAAAAATTATTTTTATTTCTTAAATTTAAAATTATGTATTATTTTTTTTTTTTTTACTGTTAATTTTCAATTATTATGTTTTTTTTTCGAAATTAATTTTCATATTACTATTATTATTATTGTTTTTGTTTTTTTGTTTTTATTATAAAAAAATGTTGCCCGAGTTATACGTTTTATACGAAGTACGATCAAAGACTGCCTCAAAATATTTTATTGGGATTTTTGTATCCATATAAAACTAAATATAATATACAAACAGCAGCGAAATAATATTGCTTTTGCTGTTGTGCTACAACAGATTCAACCAAACCAACAATTCCTCTACATTATAATCCCAATACACACTAAAGAAAAAACGAAAAGAAAAGCAAAACCAAAAAATAAAAATAAAAAAAAAGTAAAAGAACAAAATCAAAATAAAACAACTACAACAAAAAAAACCAACATAATTTTTTAGTTTTTCTGTTTTTTTTTATTCATATACTATACCATCATCATCAACATCATCAGTATCAATGAGTAATAACAACCGTAAGTAATCAATATCAATATTGTTATCAACATAAGGTTTTATATCAATTTTATTGTTGCTAACTACAGGCAATATATTTATTATGTATATACATGTTAGTTATATTTTCTTTACATTATTACTGTTTTTGCTGTTTCTCCTTTTTTTTTCCTATTTTCTGGAATGAATGTTTTTTTTTTTTTTGTTTTTTTAAATGTTGCAAAACTTTACTAGCAACATTATAATTTATTTTGATTAACAATCATTAGCGCATAATGTAATAAAATTACATAAAAAATAATAACACTAACACTATCATATGATTTTATCAACAAAATGTTAATGTATGAAAAAAATAAAAAATAAAAAAAAAAACAAATTCAAAATTGTTGTTCAACATTTTATTGATGAAAATTTTCTGATATGAAAAATAGTAATTTTTTTTAGAAACATTTAAAGATTTGAATTAGCTCTGTATATTATCTGCTATTATTTAAATGATTGGAAATTTAATTTTAAATTTAAAAATATATTATTAACTCTAAATTGAATAATTTTTTTAATTACTAATAAAACAAAAATGTATTTTGAGACCGATTTACTCGTTTTTACTAGTTCTCATGCATATACAATTTCTCTTACCATTATTATTACTTTGTTTGTTATAAATTTGTTCCTAAACTTTGTTGATATAAAATGTTGGAGAGTTTTCAACAGTATAAGTAATTTTACATATACGTAATTTAAAATGTTTTTATACTTTTGATAAATAATTCGAGGTAAATTGGACTATTTAATTTAAAAATCATCTAAGATAAAGAGATCAAATGTCAAATTGAAATGGAAATAGGAAATATAAGACAGTATGACTTATTGGGTTATTTAATAAGTTATTAAGCTTTAATTGCTCGCTACTTTTCCTATATCCTGTATTCCTGTATCCTGTAGATTTGGATTCCAAATCTTATCGTTTTATCATTTAAACTGCTATACCACCGGTTTTTGTTGAAAATATCTCAAATGAACGAAAGCCCTAAACATTACGGCTCTTAAAACGATTGAAAATGAATTGAAAACAGAAATACAAATTATTTTGATAATAATATTGCAAAAATTAAATGTAAGAACTACTCCAGTTAATTATCAGCAAAGAAGAATCTAAAAGAAGCAATACATTGATAAAAAAAAAGATATCTTGTAGCTTAGAAATACTAAAAACAGGGGTTAAAAACTTTAAAACGGTGGTTAAAAACTTAAACTGGACTGGGTTGACATAATTAGGAGAATTGGTTTACTAGCCAGATTTCATGAGTAATTTTTCAGTTAATACCACAATTGATGTGCTGAAGAAATTCTAAGTAATTGTGTATGTTGTTTAAATTGTGTATTTTCCAGAAGCGGAAGCTGTAGATGTAGTAGTGTAAGTACAAAAGTAACACAGAATATTTCATATTTTTGTCAATTTTTATAACCCACAGATGTACTAATTTATAACATCTATAAAACAGATATTAATTCAACCAAAGCAAAAATCATGAGTTGTATATATAGGTAGTCTAACTCTGCAAATATCCACTGATGAACCCACTCCACTGTAAAATACATACTGTATAGGTAGTCTAAATCTAAAGATACCCAAAGTGTGATGAACGAAACAACTCCTAAAACTTATTGTTATTAAACAGAATTATGAACAATGTTTACAATTCAATGTTACAAATGTTTGAAATTAATTATATTAATTAATAAAATTTACTAAACTTAATTTTAACAACAATTATTGTACATTTGAATCCATTTATCCATTTTTAATAGTTAACATTTCGAAATTACAGTTAGAAAATTTTTCTTCAAATGCTTATATATAATATTTCATATTTTCTTTTATAGAACATACTGTAATTTCACTTGTACATAATTGATAGCAACAGTAATGTTATATGTGGATAATTATGTATCTTATAGATACGCATAATAGAAAATAACATTAAATAGAATTCAATTAATAGAATTTTATTAATTTTAATAGCCTGCAACTTTGTTAGTCTTTCGACTCAGATTTGCATACCGTTTAAACATAGATAACTAATTATGTACACGTTTTTCTTCTTCTATCTTAAAAACACCAACAATTACAATTAAAACAAAAAAAAGTTTAGCAACAAAACCATCTAAAAAAAAATTGTTGCTAAATAAAATTGAATTTAAGATACAGCTGTATTTTAGATAGTAAATATATAATGCAGATTATATGCATGTATATATAATAGTTGTATACATATGATTTCTGAATAAGAATTCATTATATGGAATTATAAATAATAATGAGAACTTTGCACGTGTACACAATACACATACAATTCAAAAAAGAAAAAAAAACAATTCTACCTTTTGCATAAAAGACTAATAACCTATGTACAAATGTTTGTTTGGATGTTGATATGTAATTCATAATGTATGTCTAGTCGTCTATTTATGCTATGTATAGACAAATACATTACATATATATATATATATATATATAGGAATGTTGTATTTTATTTATTTTTATAACGGTGTGACATAAATGCAATGCAACTGTAGGCAACATGCATACATGAATAATAAAATAGCTACGTTTATAACAGTAAAAAAGCTTAAAACAAAAGAAAATTGTTTTTAAACTTTTCTACATAGATTTTTATATGTGTTGTATATTGATGAAAGCTTTTTGTGTATTAAGAGATTTTCTTTTTAATAATTTCAATTGTGTCTGTGTTGTTTATTTGAGTATACATCATTTTCGAGATTTGATTTGAGCTTTTCTTGTCTCATGTTTTTTATTTTCTTATTATGAAAATAAGTTTAGCTTATTTAGTGTTGCCATATTTATGAAAATGAAAAAAAAAAACTATTAAAGAAAGGGAAAAAAAATAAACAGAAACAAATAAAATTTTATACCGTTATTTTTAAAGCTTTTTAACGTTATTTGAGTTTATATCAAAATATGGTATGAAAAAAAAAAAATAGTTTTTGTATAGAATTTTAAAGAATATTATATTGTTATTGTTTGTTAGTAGGTACACTGAAGAGTGAATAAAGAAATATTAATGTAAAGAATTTTTAACCAGGTACCCTTACCCACCATTGTGGTTTTGGTTTTTCAAATGTATTATAATTCAATTTAAAGCAAAAAAATGAAAAAAAAAAAAAAACAAAATAAAACAATTTAATTAGGTTCTTTAGTGGAATAAATTTAAATAGGTTTTATTTATTTTTTTTTTTTCTATTTTGAATGAATTAAAAATTTTGTATTTTTATATTTTAAAAGAAAACAACATAATTTTTTTAATTAAAAATCTATATAGATATATATATATAAATATACTCGTACATTATGATTATGAAATGAATTGAACAATTTTTAAACCACAATATTTTTTTTTCTTCTAATTATCTATTTTTGATATACCTATAATATTTGAAAATAATTATTATTAATACGATTTTATTTAATTAATATACAATAAGAAATAGATTTAATATATTTTTACTGTAAATTAATTTGATTTAATTGTGACATCGGAAAAATTAGAATATTGCATTGAACTGAAAATGGCAAGGCTTTTATTGTTAGTTAGGTAATAAAATTAGATGAAAAATTTAGTTTTGGTTTCATATTCATTGCTGATGACTTTAAGGTGAATTCAATAAATTTTGTAATTTTGTAATGTTGTAAATTTCTGTATTTTTGATAAAATTGTTGCACATTTTTTGAACAAAAAAAAAAAATAAGTACTAAAATCATTTATGAATCAAAAATTAATTAAAATTAACCATTTGAGACACACATTTCACTTCAATTGGTTTTATGAAAATTTATTAAGTAAAACCCCGGTGCACTTAATAGTTTTGTACTATTTTTTACACAACTAAACTTTCGAGTCCTAAGATTTCAGGTCTTAAATCGTAATATTAATAATTACGTAGTGTAAAGTCACATCGCATCTCACAATTATTGTTTAATGCTGGTCTAAAAAAGTTAAAATATTGTTGGTATAAATATGTGGGGTTGTGTCAAAATAAACAAAATCTTAGGTAACTTACTTAATAGAAGTTAATAAATAACAGTCTATTAGAATAAGCTGAAATTATAAGTAACTCACACAGGCAGTGTCTTATAAGTAGCTTCCTTTTAAAATACAATTTTATTCTGAATTAACCAAAAGTACATGATATATGGTTTAATCTCTGGGTAACAAATCAATGTCATGTACATTATTGTCATTAATCTAATATAACGAGCGTTAGCTAATATTCAAAGCCGGTGAATATGTTATGTTTAATATACATATAGTAGATAGTTAGGTAAGTAGATCAGAGTGACCATTTGCTTTTGGATAATCAATTATGACTTAACTGTGCTTTTTTGATGGCACGAGTGGTGACACAAAGCGACTGGACCTATTTATTCTTTGAGTGACCACTCTTTCATGGAACATTTTATATACATATTCAGAGTTTGTTTTTTTTTTAAACTAAGATTTGTCGTACTTTCATATTATTCGAGCATACACTGAACATATACTAATTTATATTTTTGTTTGAAGTTGAATCAAAGTAATTATTACCAATATGAAATTAAATTTTTATATCTATATAAGCTCGTAAAATATCTCTGTACTTTGGGTATTTTTTTATCCAGATTTCAATTTTTTAATTTTATTGGCAATAAGCAATTTATTTATATTCTATTCAGAAATTCATTGTAATACGTTATTAAATTTAAATAAGGTAATTAAAATAAAGACTTAAATAATAAAAATTTGAAATCCTTTACACTAGACAATAGTTGTAAATATATTCGTTTACATTTATTTTAATACTTTAAGTAGAAATAAAACTCATAATTGTGCAAAATAAAATATAAATTGGAAAAAAATTTGACTATTTTATTTATGTTTACATTTAGATAATAACTAAATAATTTATTATTATTGTAATTTTTAAGATTTAATTTAATTAATATTCATTTTCTCATTTCAACTTTTCATTTATGACAAATAATCATTCTTCTATAATACAATTTTGAATTATATTTTCTTTTTTCCATAAATATAGATCACTTTTGCATTCAAGTAAGAAATTTTGAAAGGGTATTATGAATCTGAATTTGAGATATATATCTAACTTATTCGAATAGTGTTCTTTGAAAATTCAGTAATTTAAATTTTGTAGATTTTTTAAACTTTTTTTTAAATTGTATTCATTATTTCAATGAATTATAACTTATTAAAACAATTCAAAATAAATATTTTTTTAGGTTAAATTAAACTAAGTATATATGAGCCTGATAAAGTTCAAAATTAACGTTGATCTCGTATATAAGTAGTAGGTAGACTATAAACAAGCTGATTATAATAAGAATGTGTACGATATGAATCACTGATCAATCAAACTATTTGAAAATTTTATCGTGAACATTGTCAAAATCTGCTACTTGATTTCAAAATATGAAACATAAACCGAATAAAACCGATATAATAATATATAAGCCGAACATTTACATGAATATGTTATTAATTTTTTTTCTTTTACTTTAATCTTCCACAAAACTGTCAACTTATTCTATAAGTATATTTTATGGAGGCGGTATTTCTGTTTTATGAAATTTAATTGAATAGAAGGATTAATTTGTTGTGGCTATTTTCTTTGGTAAACTTCGTCAGTTTATTACAGGCTCAATGCCTGTAGTTAAATATAGACATTTCAAATTTTTTTTTTTGATATTTGATTACCGTGTGTTTTTTACAACAGATTTATTTTCTTTAATTAATTTATAGTTCAATAATTCAAATCCATAATTATAGATTGGTGTAAAATCTATATTAGAAAACTTAACATTATTTGCAAGTTGAGCTCATTGTGGTGTAAAATTTATTAAATCAAAAACTGTATATTTATTTCATGCACTTGGGTATATCCCTTACATATTTCAACTTAAAACTAAGCAATAATGAAAAATAAACTACTTAACATAAATATTACATATATAAAGTGACATTATATTAAATTAATTAACTATACTAAACATATCAGAAGGTGCAATAGCTTATGCAAGGGCCGTAAAAAAATTACATTATATCATATACATACATACTTACAACAAAATTGTATTATCATAAAAATTTGTATAAAAAACTATTTTCATTTATTTAAAAATTTTAATTGAACTGTTGTATTTTTTTAGGAAATAACATTGTTATAATTACGTTTTTTTTAATTTTTTATATACATTTTGGGATATTTATTTTATATTGAAACAAGAAAAAAATAATAAAAAAAAAATTGGGGACATTTCTTTTAAAAATATGAAATGAAAATCAATTATTGAATAACAACCATTAAATAACACCTACAAATAATCAATACGCTCTGAAAAAGCACAATTAGTTCTATGGGAGTCAAGATACAAAAATCTAAATGCATGAAGAACTCATATTGGTGCGTACAAATTATATAAATTTAAAATAGAGGAGAACAACTGGGGATTCAGAGGGAGATGTTGTATAGGCGTAGGACCTAATGTCCATATCTCAAGAATAGCTCGAATTTCTAGGTTTCCAAAAATATATATTTTAGTGGCGCATCTTATCCTTTAAGGACGAAAAGGAAATTTGAAAGTATCATTTTTGTTTTGATGTTTTTGTATAAAAACCGTTATATCTGTTGATCTGTTAGATATAAATATATTCAGTTATATATTCTAGAAAGACAACGGTGTGGAGCATATTTAGTATTTATTTCGTCGATCATCGTCGATCGGTGCTGTTGTTATGGAGATATTGTAATTCAAAGTAAAAAATTTTGGAAAAAAAATACAATCTTTATTTTCTTTCTTGAAAAACCAAATACCCATAATAAATGATTTTACCATAAAACATCCACAATAATTATATAATGTTGGAAAGGTTTCTTTTGTTCTATAACTCATACATTTTATACAAAAATAAGGGTATATAAATGCTCAAATTTGTAAGTACCAGTAAGTTTTGAGAGTTTTATTTTATAATGCCAAGCTTACTAAAGGTTTTAGAGGTGAGCTTACTATCTAGTATATAGCTCCCATATCCTTTATTTCATGAACAACATCAATTCTAGATTTGTTAAAATAATAATTAAACTCAATAAATTTACTGATCTTAAGAAAGCTCATAACCATACATTTATTAATATTGAAAAATAAACCATATTTCATGAATACTAATAATAGAGTTTTTTTGCCTTTTTGAAGTATGAGACCTTGAGAAGGACTTTTGAAGTATGTGTCATCCACAAATTACAAAATACAGCTTTTATAATCACAGTCATTCCTAAATAAAAAAAAAAGAGTAAGGGACCCATGTGGCCACCTTAAGGGAACTCCAATGTAGATATGAAAGAATTAATATGATTGAATGTTGGCAATTTTTTGTGATAGTCTACGACCAACCAAAGACGATTTTTACCATTCAAGTAATATAAATAAAACTAAATAAGTGTATAATTCGAATTCGTATACCTGAAATATTGATTGAGATATTGAATGGAGGACATAAAATTTAATTTGCACTCAAATCTCACATTTTTAGGCACAAAAACTAGTTTTGGCATAGAAAAAATCTACTCTGAATTTAAGTTTGGCGAGTTGTAATGTGAATAATTTTTTAAACTGTACTCAAAATTAACTAGATTATAGCAATAGCATTATACTAGTTATATTATATTTTATATATTTTAATAAGCTTTAGGTTTTTTTCCATATTAGCAGAATTGAATTTAAGCAATTGATTTTTTTTTGTAGAACTAATTCGTAAACTTTAACTAGTTTGAGCTTAAACTCATTGTTATGCATTCCAGCAATTATCTATGTTTTATAATTCTCCTACTTCATTACTGAGTATCCTATTCTACAACTAAGTAATCTACCAATCTTCAATAAGTTTCTTAAATGAAAAATCAGTGTAATTGCTGCATTTACTATACTGTACCTAACCTGTTTCATGTGTGAAAAGTAAAATATACAAAATATTTCAATTGCTTTGCAGAGAAATTCAATTAAAAGAAGAATACCTCAATATTGCAATGAATAACTTTTTTAATTACTAGTATATTTATACTTGTTTTTGCATCATAATAATTTCAAAAAAATTACCGTACAAAATCTAATTTTAAATGAATAAAATAGTAAATTGAAAACTTACTAACCTACATTTCATACACATAACTACGATTATTATTACTATTATTATAATTATTATTTTTATATTATTCTTTAGTAAAACAAAATCAGAATAATCGCATAAGCAAGAGAATTCTAAAAAGCCAATTAAAAAAATATAAAATTAAAATAAAGAAAATAATAATAAAAAAAAAAATTTCTTGCACAATCTTTTTTTTTTCGTACATAATTTAATTTTCTTTTTAGCTTCCATTATTTTGACATTAAAGAAGAGAAAAGAATATTTTTAAAAGAATATTATTTGTTTTAATTTCAGATTATTGTTTAAATTATTCACCCTGTTTTAAATTTTTTTTCTATTGATAGTAAGTAAGTATTTATATAAATTTAGTTAACCATTATGTTGCGAAATCTGTTATAAAAAATCTGTTTTTGAATATTAGCCAAAGTGCTAGGTATTGGTGCAAAGAGTTTTAAATATTATTATCCTGGTCCCATTCATAATAAACAAATTCGAACATTATCTTTAACTTTTAAATTCAACAAATTTTATCGTAGTGACTATATTTAACTATCACTGTTATTACAAACTATTTTGACCAATTTTGATGATCCAACCTATTAGTCGATCAAAATCAAAAACAGCATTGTTGTAAAAATGTTGTAGTAAAATATCATGATAAAATGGACTGCATTACTGTGGATTCAAACCTTTGGACAATAGTAGATTGAACATTACTGAGAAGTACAAACACTGTTTTGGAAAATATTTAGAAGAGGCTTTAGATAATGTTTCTGAAATCAAATTAATGTAAATTTTACAATAATAAAACAATACAGCATTTATACTGAACATTTTTACACAGTTTTTATACTGAAACAGGAAAGAAATTTTTTTGTTGTGTAAGCTTTACAAATATAAGATAGATTTTTAAATTTTAAACACGTATCCAATAACATGATCATCCATTGGGTAATCATTTTCATTATCTTTTACTTGAACAAAATTAGTTGTTCACAAAGTATTTTTTATAATACGCTATTTCTAAACCTCTGCGCAACTTATTCCATTTGTCCTTTTCTTCAGGAACTTACCCGTCCTATTGGAAAGTTGCCCAAGTTTATCCTACTCCTAAAAAAGGTGACAAAAGCAATCCTTCAAACTATAAGCCCATAGCTATTACTTCCATTATTTCAAAAACGATGGAAATCTTAATTAATCATAAGCTGAAGAAATATCTTGACAGTAGAGGTATAATTCATGATAGCCAATACGGCTTTCGAGCCCAACGTTCCACCGGTGATCTCATGACATGCCTCTGCGAGAAGCTCAACACAAGCCTGCATCAATCTGGTGAAGCTACTGTTGTAGCTCTGGATATATCTAAGGCTTTTGATCGAGTTTGGCATTCTGCTCTTATAGCAAAATGCAACGCTATAGGCCTTGGTTCAACCTTTTCTAAATGGATTGAAAGTTTTCTTTTAAATCGATCTATCATAGTTTCAGTTGATGCAGTTCTTTTTCCGACCAACTTCAAATCAATGCTGGTGTTCCACAAGGCTCTGTCCTTTCCCCCACCCTATTTCTCATTTTCATTAATGACCTTCTCAAAATAACTTTCAATCCAATCCATAGTTTTGCTGATGACAGCACTCTAGTAGCATCATATGATTTTCTAAAACAAACTAATGCTACAGCTTCCGCAGTCACCTCCAAAAGAACAATGATGGCCGGCGCGCTCAATCACGACCTTGCCAAAATTGTCAACTGGGGTAAAGCTAACAGAGTCGAGTTTAACCCTTCAAAAACTCAAAGCTGTTTTGTTAGTAACAAGCTAACAACATTCGAACCGATTCTCCGGCTTCAAAATGAAGGTATCCAGCGACTCAAAGATCTGAACATTCTCGGAATGCGAGTGAATCAAAATATGCACTGGAATGAGCATATTTTCGATATTGCGAAAAGCGCCGCAAAATGTTTAGGATTTTTGAGCCGTTGCAAAACTTATTTTTCATCTCGAGACCTTTTAAAAATCTATAAAGCATATATACGACCCAAGCTCGAGTATAACTTACATTTATGGGCAGGTGCACCAAAAACTGCTTTAAATTTTTTGGACAAAGTTCAAAACCGCGCCATTCGTCTTATAGGCGACATAAATGTGATCTCATCCCTTATACCACTTGGTCATCGTCGTATTGTTGGAGCACTTACTCTATTTTATAGATATCTGCTTGGTGTTGGCACTTGTTCCGAGGAATTAAAATCACTTCTTCCTCCTCTTAAGCAATTCAATCGCACAACACGAGAGGCATCAAGTGCCCACCCTTTCACAGTGGAAATTCCGAGATGGTTTAAGTCCGGCTATGGAAATTCTTTTATAGTAAGAACAGTCCGATTGTGGAACCGCGTCCCAATCGAAGCATTCCCAATGAGAGAAGGATTTTTTATTTATGACTTACAGAGGTTTAAGACGAATATTAACAACATTGTTCGCTCTTTCCCACAAAACTTTTCTTCTTCCATTTTCTTTCCTTTCCTCTAACTATCCCTTCCTTTTTCAAATAGTCAACGGTACGCAAGTACTTAAAGGTTCAAAACCTAAGTTTTGGCTATAATATAAAAAAAAAAAAAAAAAAAAAAACGCTACAATATTTTTAGTTGACCAGTTCGGTCCATAGTGTTTTTCTAAAGTATTTTATCTTAGCAGGTTTGATCGTCAAGGGAGAATTGCAGCTATTGGGAAAATTAAGCGACTGAATATGATCAATTTTTTTACCGAATTTACAAACAGATTTAAGATTTGAGACCCACATCACTCTTATAAAATGCTTAACCTTTTTTAGTAATATTTTTCTTTGTTATCTTTTTTGGATATTTATTTATAAAATTAATTTAAAAAAAAATTTAATAGCTAAAAAAACACATTTAATACAACTTAAAATAGTTAACTTTTAACTAACAACAATATTATGACATTTCAGTCAAAATTCAAATGAAAAATAACGGAAATTGCAATTAATATCACGGTAAATTTGCTTCTTGTGAAAATAAAAAATAATTTATTTTACGCTTTCTGGAACTAAATTCATATTTTGATTCAACAGTTAAGAGCAGGCAAAGCGATATTGATGTATATTGAATATAGAAAATAATAGTCTTTGATCTGAGGAACATAATCATATGATAATTTCAAAATTGATCAGGAGTGGAATGGACAGAACACTAACTTGATTGTTTATAACTCTTATAGCACTATATGAAAACTATTTACTCGAATTCCGTCTTGACTTATTTAAAAGGCAAATTATTTACTCATACTGGATCTTGCAATTTCCTTGATATTTTTATGATATAGATTGGACTAGGGGCCCCTGTTGAATAATTATAATTCAAGTTGAAGACAAATTTAAAGTTTTAAAAGTAATTTTAACTGACATAGACTTCTCACGATAAAGTTTGATTGTTTTTATAAAAATTTGGAGGTTATCAAGTCTTATTTAGGAAATAAAAATACTACTTCCTCATATACTATTTCGTTTCGACATATTCCCTATAGTAAGTGGCATTTAATGGATAAAATTATTAATGGATAAAATCCGGATATTATTAATAATAACCAGTAATTATTAATAACACCGTCGTAGTTTGTCCGACTATTATTAATAATAACCAATTCTTTATTTTAGTAACATAGATACAACTTATTTATTAGGACTTCATTAAGGAGAAGCGAGATAAAATGAAAAGGTGTCTACTGCGCAGGTCCTACAATGCTTGTCTATTATAATTATAGATACTCTAACTCTACTATGTGAAGACGAAATTGCCGGTCATATGAAGAATTCGCCTGATTTCTTTTTTGTTCTCGTTTTTGTTGTTTTTATATTTTTTATTTCAGATTAATTTTTTTTTTTGTTTTTATTTGGCATATGTACATAGGTTCAATGCATGTAATAATAATAACTGATTTGCTTGTTTTTGTTTTTTATTTTAATAAGAACTCACATATGCATAATGTATTTGGTGAATAATAAAACCATAATATGATTAAACATTTTTTCAACACTGTGTGTGCATTATTGTTTTATATACAACTCATTTATATATTAAGAGTTCATTAAGGAGGTCCTTAAATGCTTGTCTATTATAATTATAGATGTTAATAATAAAAATTTGGTTTTATATTCATAAGTCCAAGCTATTCTGGATCTTCTCTGATTATCACAATCTGTTGGTGTTAAGGCTCTAAGTAATGACCCTTTTATTTATTACTCTCTAGGAGAGTATACAATAAAACATGTAAATTCATTGTACTTAAACTATATTGAAGTCAACAGTAAAGCAAGAGAAAAAAATACAAAACATTAAAAATTTATGTAAAGTTTTTGAATGTTTAACATGCAAGACTTAGCAAACATTATTTTAAATAATAATTCTCAGTATTAATATTAATAAATGGCAACAACTTTTCTGTAACACCGAACAGAAGTCGTAGTATTCAGAATTACATAACTCACACCTGAGAACATTAGGCAAATAATTCCATAACACGACTGCTCCCTTCAAGGAAAGATAGATATCTTAATCTTCCAGAGTGCCTTGGAATAATTAAGCTATGACTACTTAGTGACATACCATGGGTTATTTTTGGGAGCGTGTTATATACCTGCATTTCATTTGCCTGTTTTCTTCCAATTTGTCTATATTTTCATGTGCCTGTTTTCTTTCAATTTGCATGTATTTTCATTTGCCTGGATTTCATTTGCCTGCATTCTATTTGACTGAATATGCTGGACACTGAATACGATAAATATTATCTACATACCTAAATATATATATATATATATATGTATATATATGCATATAAACCGATATATGTATATGGAATGAATATACCGGGTGTTCCAGAGTATACGTATCAGCTTTTTAAGAGAGGAAGGAGCCGTTATTTTAAAATTTAAAAAAAAATTTGTTAACTAAATTGAGGTTGTTCTATCGATTGGTGGTATTTTCAACTTTCGAAAAATGACCGAAAATCGATTTTTTAAAACCAAAAATCGCCGAAACTGGCCGAAATCGAAATTTTTGAAATGGGAAAGGGTACTTTTTAATCCAAATTCAGATCAAGATTCAGGAGTTAGAAGAGATTTTAGAGTTGGATTCAAAATCAAAGTTTACATATATCAAATGAAATACAGGCAAATAAAACAACAATCAAGTGAAATGAAGTCAAATGAAATTCAGTCACATGGAATATTCATATCGTTGTCACCGTTATTTCCACATCGAAGTATTCTGCCGTATTTTTTGATAAAAGTTTTCTGATAAATTTTGTGTTTATACTTCAGATAGTATTCAAAGCTTTCAATCAAGTATGACTTTGGAAACATCTCTAATACTTTCAAATCTAGGCCGGTTCGCCACAAAACGTGTACAAGCTTTGAAAATTACCTTTAAAATGGAAAACTTACCTTTACTCATTCCACAATAAACTAAGTGTAATGTGGAAAGATCAAAGACAAAACCAGTTTAGTTTTTACTCTTTCACACAATATGGTAAGAAAAAATTCAGAGTTTACGTAGTTTTGTTTACGATGATTGCTCTCGATCTCATTTTTTATTTTTAATTTACAAACAGCGGTGAGTTACGATAAGACTTTTAACACTTAAGAACTGTCTGGCTGGTATAGAGAAGGCGGTCTGCTTTGAATAAAGCTGTCCTTGTGTCCTCCTAATTTCAATTATAATATTCCGATAATTCTAATTAGAATATTCCAATTAATTTATAAACAACCGCGAAAGCTAGGATAAGACTTTTAATACTTAAACACTGTCTGGCTGAGATAGAGAAGGAATGATTTTTACTACTCTTATCTTATTCAAACACTGTTCTCTAATTGTACGGCACTGCTTCTATAGTATTTGTATTCCGTGATAACACTTAAACACTCTAATCCTACTTTGAGTGTACTTTGTATGTCTTGTAGTTGTTTTTCAATTATGCATCCTTTGGAAACAAAAAAAATGATCAACTCATATCCTTGACCTTGGAATTCCCTTGATATTTTTTTTATTATATGGTATCACGTTAATAATATGATTTTTCTAATTACAATGTATATAAATAAATAGTATTTTTATTATTTTAATAGATATATTGATATATATATATATATATATATATATATATAAACTGTTATTCCAATTCCCTTTATACTATTATTGTTTGAAATTCTTTTCCAATATAAAATAATTAATATCCTAGAATTTGTAATACTGGATTTTAAATTATTTTTTTTCTTCTATTGATAATATTAATTAAAAAATATATTAAAAATAATATATATATATATATATATATATATATATATATTGTATATGAATATAGAAATAATTATTAATGCACACGATTAAACAGTTATTAAATCGCGTTTTTCACATACAATATTATTATTATTATTAATATCAACAATATTAATCAACATCAATCGTTTTTAGATAGATAATATATTATAACAATCAGTTGTTATCAATATCATTAATTAAAATGCTAACAATTGCAATTGTTTTAATATTGTTGTTATTGTTGTTGGTTTTTTTTTTTTTTTATATTTCTTCAACAGAAAAAATGTATGCCATCGTCATTATAAACATGATGGATAGATGACTTAAAATTTTTCCGAAAGAAAAAAAAAATTAAAATACAGCTATTATACAGGTAATAAATAAACAGGTATTATAAGAGAGCAGCAAAACAATTTTATTATTATAGAGATCTTTCATCATCAACAGCTGATAACAGAATATTATGTGTGTGCATTGTTCTGAGATTTGTTCTTTTTATTTTTATTATTTTTTATTTTTATTTTTGTAAATGACGTTAAGTGTATATAGAATATTTAAGTACTTATATTTGAGTTTTTGCAATTCTTCAGTATTTAGAATTCACCGTTGGTTGTGTTAATTTTGAATATTTCGAAAATAAAAAACTAGAATTTTTCTAGAAGTAATAAAAAAATATAAACAAGAAAATTGTTTTGTTTCTCAATGATCGACAAAAAAACATACATACGATACGAATATGTGTATACATACATAATAAACGTGTGTCTAATACTATATTAGGTTAAAAGTAGCTCAGTCAGTTCTTTCAATCATAATAATAATAATTATAACCTCTAGCAATTTGTAAAAAAAAAAAAAAAAAAAAAAAAAAAAAATTAAAAATTAAAATTTTGATTTAACCGCGCACGGCAGAGCTCGACTAGGTTTCATCCGTTTTATAAGCAATTTTTGCGCTTCAGAACTTCATTTGTTCAGCATATAAAAAATGCAATCACGATTAAGTATGAGTGTAAAATATGCGCCAAAATCGTGTTATTCCTGTTTTTTATTATTTTTATTAATGTTGAGAATTAATTTTTTGTTATTTATTTAATTTTATTAAATAAAGTTTTTTTTTTTAACAAAAATTCAATTCAACAGAGATCACATTTAAAAGTAGAAAGATAGAAAGAGAAGTAGAATTATATTTGTTTTTTTTTTTTGCTTAATTACAAAGGAATCGCATGGCGAATAGCTTAAAAAATGAAATAAATGAAAAAAAGTGCGTTGCATGCTAACTTTACAGTGCCGATAATTCTGAAATTATGGTTGTTTTTGTATTTTTTTTTTTTGTTTGTTTGCTAATACATGTATGATGATCATTAATAAAATATTATTTTACTTTGCTGTTATTGTTATAGTTTACGGTTTAATTTTTTAATAGACCATGGATCAAGTATGACAAGTTCTGTTTTATGAATTGCACAATATTATAATTTTTGTTTTTGTTTTATATTTTTCAAGTATTATGGATTGCATTTCCATAAGATATTTTATACTACTCTTGTATATGAAAAACCGTTGTTTTATGTTCTGTGTTCTGACACAGTTTCTAAAAGAATATTAAAAAAAAAAAAAAAACTAAATTTATACCTATGTAATGTACTTAGGATTTTTAATGTTTGTGGGACTTTTTATTTATTTATTATGTTGTTTTTTGTTTTTATGTTGTCGTACAATATAGAGGAAATTATTTTGAAATAATTATTGAGAAATAAGGAAATTGTGTATCTACTACTCCATTCATATATTATAAATAATTGTGTGTAAATGTATTGTGAGTATAAAGTAAAAAAAATATTTAAAAATGCAAATTTTTGTAATTCCATCAGTTTTAGAATTATTATGGTAGTCAGTATAGTAAATAGGAACTAATAGATATTAAAATTTAATTTTTTGTTATCATCAGTAAACAAAATACAAAAAAAAAGCAAATTCAGTTTTTAGGTCACTCATGATATCTGAAAATATAATTATGATGTATGTTTTTTGTTTTGTGTAATTAGAAATATAAATTGAAAAAAGAAAACAATTGAATTTTGTACAGTTAAATAAATGAATGCAATTTAATTTTATGTCTCATTTTACGTCGTTTAAAATTTTTTTTTTTTTTTGTTTATTGTTTTTACTAAAATTATATTAAATTAAGCTTTGAGTATAGCTTGAATTTCGATTGCAGTTAACTTAAATTTAAATTGGTTTAATTTCCGATTTGCATTCGCGGTGTTATCTTTTGTTTAAGTTCATAATAATTATGAATGGCAATTAGTCAATTTTTTCTTATCAGATAAAAATAGTTTAAAGTATTTGTTTATTTTGATGCATATATCATACATAACGATTTTATTTTTAAGATATTTGACATTTTTGACATTTTATAGTTTGAAAATATCACCAATCGATAGAGCCGACCTTGATTTGGTTTATAATTTTATTTTAAATTTTAAAATAACGGCTTCTTTCCCTCTTATAAAGTTGGTACGCATGCTCTGGAACAACCGATATATCAATGGCAGCATATACACATAAGATTTAACCAATAAAAAGTAAATTTTACAGGAGGTAGTAACAAAAGCATTTCCCTTTCATTATTTAAAATAATATTAATAAAAATAGGGTTTTATTATTTAAATAAATATGTTGAAAGTTATCATAAAACTATTACTAATGAAGGTATTTGAAATGTAGATACATAGTAAAATTGAAGGAAAACGCAATGCAAATGAACTTGCTGGAAGTTGAATACCCTTGGAGGTCTTTTCAGATAGTAGCAAACTGGGCATACCACCAGCTAACTGGACGTACCAATAGCCACTTCTCTAGCTATCTGTAACCTGCTAATTCACAAACAAATAATCAAAGCTTCCGAACGCGTAAAGGGTTTAATTTCTCACAACTACTTTTAGCCATATAGCCATACTTATCTGGCCCACACTGGACTATAAACAGTTCCAAAAGTTATATTATCATAAACAAGATGAGGTAACAGTACGATGGTAGGGGTTATTACAAGATACACTGTTTTATTAGCAAGACATAACGCTTGATTTCCATTCAAATCATTTATTCAGAGCCTGGACAATAGAAATTTGGCCAAATGGCTCAAAAAAGTAAAACCTTTTGTGTTAGTACAGTAATAATATGTCAAAGAAAAACTTAGATAGACATCGCTGGATGTAGTCTACATTCAAAATTAAGATAAAGCTAAGAAAAAATTGCGCATTAGTCCTATAGGCCTATAGGTAGGGTATGATGGCTTATTGCGTAAGAATCCCGTATGCAATATCAAGCTACGCGGCTAATTGTGCTTTCTGAAGATTCTCACCAGACTACGTATAACAAAAAAAAATCTGCAGAACCTGAAAAGATAGACAAGTAAACGATACAACCTTACACTTGTTTTGTAATTGCTCCGCATTATAATTCACAAAGGTAAAACCTATCTATAAGATCAGCTTTTAGATTCACTTGGTAATCTTGTTGGTATCAAAATTAAAAACATCCATATAGTAGCTTTGTGGAAAGAATTTGTTTAAATAAGTTCATGTGAAGAATTTATTTTCTGTCGTATTACGATTGATCTGTTTTGAATTTTCACACTCAAATTTAGGTCGTTAAATTTAAATCAGTGTAATGATTGATGTAACGATAATTAACGATAATGATAAATAAAGTATATTAGCAGTTATCACTTATCTCAGAGGACAGTAGGAGAGTTAATCTAAACTTAATATGATATGAGACATTAGTTAGTTGTTATTATAGGTGTAATGATGTGTCAAAACTTATTAGGGTGCTAAACTACCTTTAATTGATGAATACAAACATTTTTTGTGTATACAACACTTATGAAGATTATTAATTTATATTACCAAATTGATGTATTAACATTTTTAGACTATGTCATTGTCCCTTTTTAGTCAATTTGACTGTCAGTTCGTACTTTATAAGAATCATTTTTATTTTACAAAATTTAAATAAAGACTTCATATTTTATATAAGATACAAATATAATTTGTTTTTATGTGGTTAAAAAAATAATGTAAATATACTTACGTTTCATATTATTTTAGTACAAAATATTTAATGGAACATACCTGTAATGGAAAAAAGAAAACATATATAAAAATTTATGTTTGAACAAAATATATTTATAAAATAAAAATATGTAACAATAATATATATTGCTGTAAATTTGTAATTTTGTTGTAAAAAAATTATATCTACTAATAATAAAAAAAAATCAAATTTGTCCTTAAAAGTGCCATAATTTATAGAATTTTAAAACTTTAACGGGGTAGTGCTTGTATTATTGTAAATATTAATTCAGCAAAACCTCAAAGTGAAGGCAAGAAACCATAGATGACTAAAAAAAGCACTCAGTTGAATAAATGGTATTAAAATAATATACTGGAAATCGGAAAAAATTTAAAAAATAACTTGTAAGTGCTACTATAGTTGGACTTAGAGTTTATTTACGATAATTCTTTCAATAAATGATCGTTTTTAGTTTTGCAGGAAAAACATAAATGTTAAATAAATAAAAACATAGTGTTTAAAACATTTCATATATGTATTAAAAACAGTATTGTACAAAATTCATGTTTTTACTCAACTCAAAGCTCAATTCTATTTGAGTAAACCTAAAAGATCGTCGGCTGACTTCTGATAGGCTCCATATGCTTTTAGTTTATAAGTTATAGGCATTTTTGTTTTTCGAAATCGATTCCCAAACGACCCATAGCCACATTTTTGAGCAATTTGACTTTAGTCCATGCACGTGGGTCAAATTTACTCGGATATGGGTCGTTTTATCACTAAACTTTACAAATAAATGTAAGGTCCACTACATGCTAAAAAAATTTCAAAATTTCAAAATTAAAAATCAGTTTATTTCATTGAGATCACATTCTCTTATAACAATATTATAATCTAAAACAAAAACAATAATTCAATTACTAAAAAAATAAAGAACTTAATATTATATATTATATACCTTACCTAGGTATACCTTAATTATAACTATTAAAGAAGTACGGTTCTATTATGGTGACAATAACCATACGTTTTTGACAACAATGGTTATTCCCCCCATAATAAAAGCTTACGAATTCAATCACTCACAATTCACTCACAATTCACAATTATTTTATTTTTAATAATGTTTTTAGATAGCTTTGATCATTTGTTGGCAAATAAGCCAGCAAATTTTAGAGATCATTTATTTTTTCGTTTGTAAGAATTTTAGCTGGTAGAATTTCTAATTTTTTTTTAAAAATATTTTTTGGTGTTTGTAAAATGTTTTTTGCTGCTTTTCGAAATATGCATTTGGTTTTGTACTCTACTTCTGCTGCAGATGTTTTAAATTTAATAGAAAATTCATCAATATTTTCATATAACATAATTTTAGTTTTCGAAAATGGTATAGCACTGTTATGCAAATTGTTAGCAATACCAGAATAAACCTTAAAATCTGCTGGTAACATTTGCAATACCAGGTAAACCTTAAAATCTCCTGGCTGGTAAATAACTCATGGGTCAGGCATATTAATATGGGGCATTTCAGAAATAAGCCAATTTTGACGTCAAACCCATATCAAAAATAACCCATATCCAAAAAATCGGCGTATGGGTCATTTTATAATTTACAAAGTATTACAAAGGTGGATATGGGTTAATCCGGAACTAAATATCTTCGAAACGGTAAAAGATAGCGAAAAACGGTTGGGGCCAAAAGAAAGAGCGTGTCGCAAAACCTAAAAACCTGTTCCTAAGTCAAAAAAAGATAAAATGGCTTAAAATGGAGCCTTTCAGAACTCAGCCGACGAGATTAGTTAATCCAAGTTCTAATCCAAGCTCAAGTTAACTCAAATTTTAAGTTTACTAGTAAATTCAGTTTATGATGCTAAGCTCAAATAAGTTCAACTGCTCAAATGAGTTCAACTGCTCAAATGCTCAAAATTGAGTCGAAAGTGCGTTGAGTTTAATTCAAATAAGCTGAAAGTAAAAGAAAAACAATTTTTTAGGTTTCTTTTGATATTAATTACCCAAAATGAGAATTTATTGATTCGCTTTACTTTTAAACTTATAGGTTTAGTTATAAATTTGTAGTAAAGTACAAGATTAATAATTAATTTCGAATAAATCTTGAAAACGTTAATTTTCAACATATACTTTTCATCATTTTAAGACCTCTCATTCATATATGGAATAAAATTTTGTTTTCACAATTTGCACAATTTAAATGGCATGCAATTGGTGTTATGACTAATTTTTTGATATATAGAATAATTTCTTCACTGACACGTTGATATCAGCTTTTTTTATAAAACCAAAACATTTGATTTGCAACACCTTAAAACACATTTATTTGTGTGGAAATTATATTCTAAAAAAGTTTTTTTTTTTTTTATCAATTTGAACTTATTTGACTTAAGTTCAAGTCAAAGAAGATCTGCTCAAATTTTAAGCTAGCTCACAAATAGCTAAACATGTAAATTAGCACTGTAATGACTTTCGGCATATTCTGACACCTAATAACAACTTTTTGATGCTGAACACAATAAGCTCAATCTATGAGCTATAGCTCAAAATGTGAGCTAACTCATACTTGAGCTAGTTTGAAATTATTTGAGCTAGTAGCTTAATTTCTGATTAAAGACATTCAAATTGCATTATATTTACATCATAAGGTGAAAAATCGAAGCTTGTGAGCAATACATTGAGAGAGAAAACTACAAATAAAAACAATTAAAACAAAATTGATCTAACACAAATTTCCATTTTCGTTAATAAGGTAAATTATATAATCCCGCACTATGCTAGTTAATTATAAGTGACATTTCGAATTATTCACAGATGCATATTAAAATATACGGAATAACTTCCATCATATTTGAGTTATGGGGGCTTTTGATTCCAACGTACAAGAAAGTGTAGGAAATATTCAAAAAAAAAAAGTAGGCTAATTTTTTTGCTTTATTGTGGAAAGCGAAGTCTTGATAAAAAAAATTTAAGAAGTAAAACTTATCACAAAAATTGTAAAAAAAAAATAGAATGCATTGATAATCGAAGAATTATTTCATGTATTTCATGTAAAACGAGTACTATAATACAATTTTTCAAACTAAATGGGTATATTTGCATTGTAGTAATACTACTACTACTAGAAAAATTTTATTATAGTAGTTGTTTTACATGAAATAATTATTCAATTATCAATGCATTCTATTTTTTTATTGTAAATTTGAAGATGTTCATACAAACTTCGTCCTACGCTAAATAATAATTTATTTTGTTTGATTATGCTTCACTGTATCTTAAAAATTCAATTAACTAAATTCAATACCACTTTATTTTGGGTATGTAGGTACTAAAAATATATTCTCACAGTTTACTCTACATTCTTAATTTTAATCTGCATTCATAGTACATTAAAAATATTCAATTAAAAAGATAATTTTAGAAAAATCCAGGATATGTAAGGATAATAAAAATAACAGTTGAGTTTTTGTTAACTATATAAAAAAAAATAAATTTTTTTTTTTTTATTAAATCCGTTAGGTTCTTATATAACAGAATAAATTGATCCGACTGCACATATTTTTTTTATAATATCCTTAAACGCCTTTTATACTAAGAATATTTTTTTCTAGGATACTCTCTTCAAGAAAAACAAAAACTAATAGTAAAAATATAAAACAAAAAAAAATAATAGTAAAAAAAGTTTTATTCTCATATTATTAAAAAATAATAATTGTGCAATGTGTGTGCTGTTGTTGTTTTTTTATCATTTTTATATAAAACGCGAATTAAAAAATCCTTTAGATTCATTCGCAAGGATCAAATTTTATAACGAAATAATAATAATATAAAAAAAAATATATATATAATGAACAATAGATGACGGAAATCTTCCCACATTTTATTAAAAAGTAAGAAGTACTCAAAAAAAAAAAAAACAAAAATAATAACAATAATAAAAAATAATAAGAACAAAAATTTCGCGTTTAATAGACAGCTATACACACTTTTATACCTGTAAGGTAAAAATTAAAAATTTCTATTATTGCCGTACCGTATATGAAATTATGTATTGCAATTTAATAAAGAAAAAGGATCTTTTTGTTGTCAGAGGTTATTGATCTACTAAGAAGGATCAAATCCACTTAAATTCAATTCAAACATTATTATATATGTATCTATTGCTTAAGCCTATTGATATAAGAATTTTGTTTTAATATCTTTGGTGGATTTGAAATTAAAGATGTATTAGTTAGGTACTGTATTGCACAGGTTAGGGATTATACTTGTAAGAAGAATCAAATTGCAAGTTGCTTACAATTGTCTATTAATTTGTATAATGTGTAGAACATTGATTTTGATTGAAAGGTGCATGTTTTTTAGGTCTCTCAAATTGAGGAATGTGTATCATGTTTGAAATGAACATTTTTTGTTTATAATAATTTGTTGCTAGTTGAAAGTAACTGAATAATTTTTAAAAATATATATCTTATCTTATAGTTTATAAAAGTATAGTGATTAGTATTATTTTTTTGAATTAGTTAGATTACTACTCTAAGTTAAAAAATATTGTTATGCTAAAAAATATGTTATAGTTAAAAATCGAAATACATTAAAAATACATGTAAATAAATATACAAATTATTTATTGTTATACCGGGTGTTCCAGAGCATGCGTATCAGCTTTTTACGAGGGGAACTAGTGTGGTCTATCGATTATTGATATTTTTAACTAAAAGGAAAGGACCGGAAAAGTGTTTTTTAAGGCCAAAACTCGCCGAAATTGGCCAAAATCGAAATTTTCAAATGGGAAGGAATACTCGGTCCTTCCCGGAAGTTGAAAATGTCACCAATCAATAGAGCACCTTCGATTTAATTAATAAATTTTTTTAATTCTAAAATAACAGCTCGTTCCCCTTGTAAAATGCTGATACACATACTCTGGAACACCCGGTATATTAGCTATTATCATACAAAATTTATCATAAGAATATGATTGATTGATTGATTAATTTAGTTTGCCTTATGTGTAAATTTTTACATTGATTAGTTCTGAAATTTTTATGAGCGGATATTTTTCCTTTGACAATCAAATAACAAACATCAAAATGTCTAGATACTTCAGTTGGTCGTTCAATGAAATTCGCTTATACTTTCTCGGTAAAAAATTAAATATTATTTACACAGCCACTGGATGTGGAAATTATTATTTCATTTCTTAAATACCTTACCTTTCAGTTTCCTATAAATTCCTAGAACTATTTCATTTGTTTGAGAAAAAGCTGGATTGTGATTAAACGCATTAAAAAAATTGCTCTATTAATTATATTACAAAACAAACTGTTTGTAAATGGTGTAAATAAAACTTTAAATAAGTTAAAATACACAAATGAAACACGTTGTCCCTTTTCATTTCGAATTGGGCCAATTCACAAGATGTTGGTAAAATTTAACAAGAAGTTGAAAAATGGAAATATACTAAATCTGTGCATCATCTATTGGTTCTACAGCCCTACAGCTCAGGGTAGCCTTAATTTAAATTAATTAAATTTTCTTCCATTCTGCTTTTTTTTTTTTTTTTAATATTCATTTATTTAGTATTAAATACTATTTAATTATAATTCAAAAATTTTAAATTAAAGCTTATGTTTAAATTCGGTAAAAAAAAAATGAAAATGAATTTGAAAATTTAATTAAGAAAAAATGAGCAAAATAATTACATCGGAAATTTTACGTTTGAGCTGACAAAATATATTGTGTAACTTTAAATTTGAATTTATTGTAGTTCCTTTCCAGTTTCAGATCTGTGGGTAATTCATTAAACATCTTTAGACCACCATACATTAATTGATTTTTCGCAATTTCACTTCTAAAGAAATCTAGTCTGAAGTTGAATATATTTCTTAATCTATAATGCTGAACATCTTGAACATATATGAGTTTGGAACTAAGATAATTCGGTAACAATCTATTTTTCATCTTAAATACAAAAAGTAGTACATGTAGACGAAGTCTTTGCCTTATGTTGAGCCATTTTAACGTTTTTAGCATAAAATCAATTGAGGTATACCTATTGCATTTGAGTATGGTTCTCATTCCCCGGTTTTGTAGTTTTTGTAATCTTTCTATTATTTCATTATTTACAAATGCTGTAATAGTTGCACAATACTCAAAATGGGGCTTAATCATGGTACTGAAGATCCTTATAGTACTTATAGTAGACAACTTATTTCTTATTCGACTTAAAAACCCAAGTTTTTTTGAAATTTTCTTGCACATAAATTCGCCGTGTTCTTTGAAATTTAATTTATTGTCTATTACTAGACCCAAATATTTGATATGCTCAACTATTTCAATAATATTTTGATCAATTATGATATCATAATTACATTCACCATTTATAACCATGGCTTTAGTTTTGGTAATGTTAAGGCTCAGTTTGTTGTTTGTGAACCATTCAGCTAATTTTTTAAGGTTCGAGTTGATTTTCCGAACACATTCTTCTACAGAATCATCCATTACAAAGATCAACGTATCATCTGCAAACAAGGATATTTGCACAAAATCTACAACCTTCTCAATATCATTTATGTATAACAAAAAAAGTAAAACACCCAGCACTGAACCTTGTGGTACCCCAATTGAAATATCTTTATAGTTTGAGAACTGATTGTTAACCTTAGTTCTTTGATATCTATTGAGCAAATATGATTGAAACCACTTATTTTCATTTCCCCTTATGCCATAACTTTCCATTTTTTGTAATAAAATTTGGTGATCGACTGTTTCGAATTAGTCTCGTCTTAGGTCAAGAAATACCGCAACTACTACTTTTTTATCATTTTTTGCTAATTTCCAGTTTGATATGACTAAATTTAATGATGACTCACAACTATGTTTTTTCCGAAAACCAGATTGATTTTCTGATATTAGATTATTTTTTTCCAAATAATCTTCTAGCTGTTTGTTGACTGATTTCTCAATAATTTTAGTTTCAGTTAGAATCATATTTATTGGTCGAAATTCATTGCATTTTTTCCATTTATCAGGGAAAACTGCCGTTTCTAACGATTGATTTATTAAATCGATTAGATACGGCCCAACTAAATCAAGATTATCTAAAAATACTTTTTTATTAACTAAATTTATGTCTTTTTTATTGTTCATGGATTTTATGATAGATTTGAGCTCTTGAATATTAATATTTTTAAAATTAAATCTTGTGCTAGAATATTCAACTAAATTATGAAATTGGCTTTGATAAAATATTCATTAAATTTGTTGGCGGTTTTTCTTTCATCATCTATTATTTCATGGTCAAAAAAGATTTGCTTGATATTATTGTGTTTGTTGGTTTTTAAAACATGCGATTTTATGACATTCCACATACTTTTCTGGTCAAAAGCACTTTCTACCTTGTATTTTAAATAATTGTTTTTCCCTTCTTTAAGACGATTACTATATTGGTTTCTTAGTTCTTTATATTGTTGCCACTCAATTTGAGTATTTGTCCATAACTCCTTTTTGTATTGCAGAACTTTAGCATTTTTTAAAGAATGTAGTTCCTCAGAAAACCATCCACTAATATCATTGCCTTTAATATTCTGTTCTGTAATAAACTTGCCCATTATTCTATTTAAACTGTCACTAAATATATCAGCCTTTTGGTTACATGAACAATAAAATGTTGTTAATAATTGACTATTAAGAATGTGGTTTCTCACAGATTCTTTGTTATATTTGAGAATTTTATTTGTTCTACATTTTACTCCTATATTTGGTAGATTATCGATACGAATGTGAATGGTTTCACTGAATGGGTTCTGTTCTGTTTTGTGCAACTGTTGTTTATCCATTAAATCCAATATTTCGACAGTTGTCTTCGAATTTATCGATTTCAGCCATTTTGATCTTAGTCTACCTCTTATATTCTAGTATATTGATATTCTGTTTATAATCTTTTGATTATTCATCCTCACTACATATTCTGCCGATCTTAGTCCATGTGTCTTACAATATGTTCATCAACTATAACTATACTTTTTTGCAGTCTAATTCAACATTTTTCCAAAATTGTTTAATTTGTTTTGAAAAAATGTTGAATTTGGATAAAAAAATTGTTTAATTTGAAAAAAAAAAGTTGAAATTTGTCTGCAAAAAAGTATATAATAATAAATAAACAAATACTAAATCTGTACCTACACGTTCATGTTAATTTCACAAAAAAAAAATATTCCATATATATAGATATATTATATTACTGGACAATAAAGATAGTATATGAAAATAAGGTTATATATTCCAAATTGGGGATGAACCAAGGTTCCACTACAATCCATAAATTTGACGTTAAGTTTGAAGTAACTGAAACTAGATATTTACCATAAAGAATGTTTGACTGATGAAAAGCAATTGAGTCCTATTAACATACAACATGATCCAAATAAGGACATTTATTTATTTATTTATTCAAATAACTCAAAAAAGCCTATATATGACATTGAACACAGAGACTGTGACAAAGAAGTGATACAGAAATAATATAGCGATATCAGAACAAAAAAAAAAAACAACAAAGCATTATAATGGCTTTGGTAGATTAAAAACAGGGATCTGCATAAAGATTTAAAATAATTCGTTTGTGATCAGACAGGAAAAATATAATCTGATTTTTATAATAAAGCATGTAAACGTTCAAGCCAAACAATATTATTATATACATAATCTGGAAGTTAAAATTAAAGAAAAATAAAGCCAATGAAGCTATTCATAAATAAAACGCAATAAAAATGCACCACAAGTAAACTATCTAGAAATATATAAAATGTCAAACTATTCTAGTAACATAAGTTGGATTAAGGTTGCACAACACAACTAGCATATAACATAAAAAAGGTTGTAATTGAAAATAATGTTGTCTTCCTCTATTCTGATTTACAACATATTATAATTATCTGTCCAAATAATACATCCTAATTTTTAAGTTGAATTCTGATAAGCTATTTTGAGTGATAACAGTTTATGTTTAAGTTGTCTATTTTACTATTAAAATTGTCATATGTTAATGGAAACACTATTATGACATAAAATATAAAACCCCTTTACAACAGCTAAAAGTTGCTGTTCAGAATATCAAAATTCGGTTATGGTGTCTATTGGGTTGAAAAATGTACGAATAATTATAGTATAAACTATTTAGATTAGTTAAAACTAGAATTAACTAAATGCATTTGTCAAAATCAGTTAACATGGGTGTTCGTATTGAATAATAAATTTTAGTAGTAAATATTTTGTTTTAACCATTTTAATAATACAAATTTGTAAATTTTGTGATTAAATATATTATTTTGTGATGTATGTATATGTTGCGGTTAAAGTAATAAATTAGTAATCACATAAACCGGTAAATATTTATAATTCCCACCCATCTTAGGTAAATGTAATAAATATTATAAATAATTTTAAATTTTTTTTTGGATAGGTCAAGCGGTCCGGAAATCGGGATCAAAGGCTGTAAAATTTATATTTTTTTTTATCATCAGTATAATGGCTCTTAAATGCGATGAAGACAATAGGTCCGGAGTCCCAGGAATTGGACCGAAACTTTATATCACGTGTTTAAATTGTATTTTTCTGAGAAAAGGTTTTTAATAATTAATTTTTAAAGTTTTTTTGGATAGGTCCGACGGTCCGGCAGTCGAGATCAAAAACTTAAATATTTCAAATAGATGTTATGTTTCACTAAAAGCTTACCGTTTGCGAAAACAGGGATTCAATAAATAAATAAATAGTTGGGGTTTTGGGGACGGCAGCCAGCGACTTTAAAAATCAATAAATTCAAATCTAGATGGTCAAGGATTTCAATACTGTAATTTTAAATTCGATTGTAATTCAAATCGCTGCAAATGTAAAAATTCAAATATCAAGTGTCATAAAATGTACCAAATGTCATAAAAGTTCTTCCTGTAAAAATAAATAAATTAAATTAACATATTTACCAATCCATACAAATAATTATTAATAATTACCGGTAAATGTAATAAATTCTACTAATTTATCACATTTACCAAAATACTTGGTTATTATTAATAATTACCGGATTTATCACATTAACCGTAATATATATATATATTATTCAGTGCAGCGAACGGGTTGTTTGGGTATATAATATTTGGTATACAGGTTAATGTATATGTATTTAGTGTAGCGTACATCGTGATTGTAATTTTCAGATCAAATGCTGAATTTACTACAGCTCTAGAATGTAAGTACAAATTAGGCATAATATAGGTATATCATAAAGTTCTTATGACTTCTAAACTAGTGCAGGGAATACTTCTACATGCTTATATTTTTAAACTGAGCTCAAAGAAAGTATTTATAAGTCAATTTTGTCTTTTTCTTGACTAGAGCTCAAACATCAATTTGACAATGATTTAAGCCGTCATTTTAAGCCGTTGATTATGCAGTACGGATTCAAATTTCCGTATACTTGAATATTTGTTACTATACTATGGTTGTTTATACTACGTTCTCAAGCTCAAGAATTGAAATGATTATCAAGTACAATATCAAGTGAAATATCAAGTGTTCACGATCATTTTTGAAAATCTAAATTTGAATAATTGAAAAAATTAATTTCAATTTGACAAAACTAATAATTTTATAATTAAGTTGTAAGAGGTGAAAAGTATTTATTTCCTTTAAGAAAACAACATAAAATATTATTAAAAAAAAAAAGAATTATTATGTATAATAACAGTAAATCATAAATTATTGACCAAAAGACTTTTTGAAAAATTTAATACAAAAGATATGTTTACGCTGCCATGTTTGGAACTGCCAGTAATTAAAAATTCAAAAATATAAATTGGCAAGTATGAGTTATGATCAACAAATCAACCGTTATGCTAAAAAGTTCGAAAATCGATAAAACAATTGAAATTTTATGGCCGGACTTGATTTTTGGATTGATACTTGATTTTGAGATGATTTTGAGAAAATCAAGTACCACCTGGATTTTGTTTCATAGGAAATTTTTCTTAAAAACGTAATTTTCGAAATTGGGAATACTTGATTTTCAAATTGCAAGTGCTAATATCAAATATTACGTTTGTTAATTTCAAGTTTAAGATTGATTGATGATTATACGAAAATGATTTTCTATAAACTAACTAGCTCTTTTTGAGATATTAATAACAAAATAAATATAGGTATAGGCATATCTTTTTACAAATTCCAAATTAATTTTTAAATATTTTTAGCCTGCTAAAAATAATATATTCAGACTATATACATAATATATATTTATCACTAAAATATTTATTACATAAAAACAAAACAATTAACTAAAAACAAAATTATGTCAATCAATACAAAAGGATTGGTTGTTGTGATCACTTTATGAATGCGTATATTGAATATCATAAAATAGCGATTTGATTAGTTGAACAAAAAATCGGTCATTGGCAGACAGTAGCGAGAGTAAATCTACGGTATTTTTGTTCTGTTTCTTAGTATCAGTTTTTATTTTTGTTTAGTTTTGCAAAATGGTGTTATTGGGTGGAGTGCGCGAACTCAAAAATATAGAAAACAAAAATAATAGAAACACGTAAAATGTAAATATTGACTCTTTTACTTTAAAGTTATCGATTGTTTTTCTGTTTTTTTTTTTTATTTTTTTTTTTATAATGTTATTGTTTTTTTTTATTTATTCTCACTTCATACAATTATTATTATTTTTTTTTCCTTTTTAAGTTAGTCGAGTGAATCACGCTGCTTTTTAATTATAATAATATTCTCCCTTCTTTTCTAAGAAAAATTCTACGTACACGATTAAGTGAAAAAAAAACACAACAAAAAAAAAAGTAAAAAAAAAAAAAAATTAAAACAAAATGAGGTCAATATATCAGTTTATAGATTAGTGGCGCTATTTATTTGTCATTATTGTGAATATCGGTATTTATTTTGCAAATAGCAAAGATCCACTTATGAGTACATATAGGCATATGACAATATAAATATTTTAAAATTTCATAATTTTGAGTAATTTGTATTGGTGTTAGAGGAAATTTTGGGTGTTGAGCTTTAAAGATCACCTAATATTCTAAATTACTCTTAAATGATCTTAAAATAATTATTTTGCTACAAAAATACAATTGTAGTTTTAAATTTTAATACCACTTTGATTTTTGATGTGATTGATGTGAAAGGTCCCAGATTCGATTCCCGACGAAGGCAAGGCAAAAAAAAATGCTGTTATGGAGTTTTCTGGTTCAGTTTACCCTTTGTCGTTGGGATAAAATAAATTATCAAAAAAGTTGAGATATTATAATTTTGTTATCACTAAAAATAAAACGGAATTATGTCATTGTTAAAGCGAAGCTATTCTGGGCAATTGATATATTTTTTCACATTTATTTATATTTAATTTCCCTATATACAAAAATTCGAAAGAAAATACTATTATATGAAATTGTTTGCGTTTGTTAAATCTTTGTGCAAAAGCAGTAAGGATATGTTAATCCCGTAGACTTGGAATTTGGAACTGGAATTACAACCAAATGTTGTTAAGAATACTATTCATACTTCATAAGAACACAAAAATAACTACCTACAGCAATACAGCATCAACTTGGGTGTATCTGTAAAAATAATTTTTGTTTTTAAATTTACCACTTTGATTTTTGATGTGATTGGGCGTCAATTTACTAATAAGTCAATGCTTAGTCAGTAATGTCCTGTTATAAATCTGCTTAAATTGTTTAGTGTTGTTTAATTTATTGATTGTTACTTGTTGGAACTTGATACGATTATTCAAAATGTTAAGCACTATTCAAACAGGATTAATTATTAATTATGCAATTAAACTAGTTTTTAGAAGTAAGTCACTTAACTCATTTCTCTGATTGTACACACCATATCCTACATAATGATAGAATAAAATTTGTTGTGTTGGCAAAAGCGCAAAATTTTCTATAGACAATATTTTGAAAAGTAAGATTTATAAATGACGACATGTCGTTACAATATTTTATCTACAAATTTTAATCTACATTTTTAACGCCACATTTTAATCAAATGCATAAATAAATGGTTAATTGTTGGTCGGAGTGTACCAGGCATAAAAACATTCTTAAATAGTTTTTACTAGTGCAAAAATCACGCTAGAGCAAAAATCACGCTAGAGCAAAAATCACTAGAGCAAAAAATGCTAGAGCAAAAATTGTTAGAGCAGAAATCACGCTTGATTTTTCAATAGGAATTTAGATAGAACGCTACACGTGAACGAGATGTTGTATTGAAAAACTTAGCCTCATTATCCACTGAGCTTAACATTGCATTGCTTATCATTGCATTGAGCTTATCATTGCATGAGGGCATCAACATATGCGGATGAATATACATCTCCATTTCATCTGATGTATGGCTATTCGCTTTATTGCGGTTCACGATTAGTTTATTGAGACGCATTTTATACTATTTATATCATAAAATTAAAATTATAAATCAAAATATTTCTGGTCTGAAAAATTAATATAGACCATTAAAAAATGAAGTTAAAATTCTTTTTTTTTTTTAAATATATGTATTCAATTATTAGATATTGCTATTTCGCTTTTAGCTTTTGATTTTGATATCGTAAAAAGGATTGAGCACAATGAAGAGCTCTATAATCTTGCAGAGGTAGAAATTTGTTTTAAATCTCTAATATGTGAAACTTATAACAGAAGCTGACTCTTTCTCCACTTTATACTACCGAAAATATTTAAAAACACTTTTCATGGGAATACAGAATACCCCATGTTCCTATACCTAACACCATAAGACCGATATTAACTTAAACTGAACGTTAAACTTATTTTTATTTAAACAAAATGAGTTTAATCAACAAATTTCAAATATATATATATATATATATATATGTGTATAACACCGACATCAATATTTCAAATTGAGAAACATTTTGATCAAAAACAAAAATAAAAAATGAAAATGTTGCTAAAGAAAAATTAAATTGTTGCACAATATTGTCGCATTTCAATAGCTCTGACAAAAGCAACAACATAAAATAAAAAATAAAAATAACTTACAACTCAGAATTTTTAATCTGAGATTCAATGCACATTCAAAAAAAACACATTAAAGACAAGAAAAAGAAAAAGCTGAAAAAAAATTCATTCTTTCTTTTTTCTTCTCTTCTTTAGAAATATAACTGTACAATTTGTAGTTGATATCAATACCTCTAAAGTTTCAGCAACAACTAAAAAAGAAATAAACGGTAAAAAAAAAATATTCTCGTTTAATTATTTTTATTTTTTTTTTCTTATGACTTGAAAAGTTGTTTTCGAAAGAGATTATTTGCGCGCGATCGTTCAAAATCTTACTTTACCTTTATACGACTGTATATATATATATATATATATATATATATACATATATTTTGAAGATACAATATATATTTTGAAGCCTATAATAGTAGTTTGATGTATTTTTACAGCTAATAAAATATACTTACATGAAAATTTATATTTATTAAATTTACAGATAGAATGGAAATGAGTAGAATATAGTACAGATAGAAGTTAAAAACTGGTTATAAATAAAAAGAAAGAAAAATATTAAAATGACTGTAGAAAATTCATCTAAGCTAACAATTTCTAAATAAGCGAATAACATTGAAAAGAGTAAAAAAAACAAAAGTACATACTTGTCAATATTTAATGAGTACAACGTAAAATAATTTGCTAGATAAATCTGTTAGCAATGGTTTGTTAGAATAATAAATTATGGTCAAATGTTATATTAGATAATTTCGGGAAGGGATCTGGTCCCTATATCACAGTAGCCGAAAATGGGTTTTTTTATGCTTACCCGTATTAAAGCCATTAAGAATACATGATTTTGGAATCACATTCAGGATATTGGATATTGGATGCTGGATACGAGTATACGAGCTGGATGGTTCGATATGAAAATTCTTCAGACTTAGAACTGCAGAGAATTCGATTGACTGAAATGAATACGGAGGATATTATTGTGCCTTGCTCTAGCACTTTGAAGTATTCTAGTGGCAGATAGTATTTTTTTATTTATTTCTATCTAAATTATATAAAGTGATAGCTAGTCTTTTAATTAAAATAGTAGGTAAGAAATTATTTGCTACATTTTCTTTAATATTTTCATTTTGAATTCATCAATTTATTTCATTGAAACGTGAATTTTCGGAATCAGTAATTGCCAAATTGCATACACGGAAATATTTATCACAAGCTGTCGTCAATTCCATTTTTGTCCCGATACCGTTGTTCATCACTCTTGGCTAACATGGCTGAATACTCTATTTCCGATATTTTTAGCGATGGAGTATTGCTAGCAATTAGAACTAGCTTAACTCTTCCTTGACACCATGATTTAATAGTATGCTTGTACCCTAAACAATATTTTCTAGATTTCATAACCAAAAGCCAAATGAGCTTCGATGCTTTCTAAAAAATTTTTCTGATTCTTTGGTGCACCCATTAGCATGTCTATAATATCCGTTCGAGGGTTCACGCGAATATGGAAATCACATTTGTCATTACCGACTCAATTCGATCAGAAGAGTAAGAATTGTTTTCGAAAAATGAAAAAACAAAATCAAGAATGGTATAAAAAATTATTAAACTAACACCAGTTGTCAAAACTTTATCTGGAATGTGTCTCTGCGAACTATGTATAGTGAATTAACATTAAGTCACTAAAAGTAATATTGGTAAAATGAAGTTATATTAAATAATGAAAATCACAATTCTAATATAAAAATTAAAACAAGCGAATCGCAAACAATCCTCAGGATTCCCTGATTTCTTACATTGATTTTTTTACATGGGGTTTAAAAGAAAGAAAAAATTGAGAGTACCTGCCCTAATAATGAAACTAAACATAACTTAATAAAATTTTTTAAGATCTGAGGTTTTAATGATCATTGATCATTGTCGGAGTCTGTCTTTGGCATTACTGGCAATACTGCAAATGAAGCTTATAAGTAGGTTTGTTATATGTGAAAAATGAAGTTTGAGTTCTAATATGACAGTTTTGTTCATTAATTTAAAATACGGCTTACTCGTATATTCCTCTCTTCTACAGTAGTTCACCTAGTTCTAGTCATTTCCCCATTTACGGCATTTTAGAGGTTGCATAGATTTAAGTTTTGGTTATTTATGAAAATAAAAAATGTTATAGAAATCCAAAGATGTAAACTACAACACTGGCACCTCAGTAAAATTATTATAGTTCAACGTTTCAATTGTTGAAATAAAGGTTCAAACGCCATCACAGATTGTATATCATATTTAAGAGTATTAAATAAGCTAAATAAATCATTTTCTGTATACAGTATAATATATAATACACTAAAATCGATCACTATCTCGTATATTCTCTTATATTTGTTTGTAAAAATACTTGTTTCAAGTCCACGTCATTACTGAAGATCATTTATTTCGGCGGAGCGCAAAGTATAATTAACACAAATCATTCAAATTATTCGGATATTGTCTTTGATAATGTCACAATTTGATGATATGTCAAATTATTTAAAAATATATATTTTGTAAATTATTTTTAAAAATATATATGTATATCCTAGTATAATGCCATCACTAATCTAGTAAAACTTGGGTGCAGTTGAAAAAAGTATGCACATTCAAACTGAAAACACCAACAACAATGTAAGGTAAATGTGTATTCTCTCATCATAATGTATTAATATTATTTCTATTTTCACTACATTTTACTTCTACTATTGCCTACACAATAAATAAAACACGAAATTTTATATATATATATATATATATATATATATATATAATAATTGCAATTTATTTTATTATATACGACTTTTTCTATTATAACTCTAAAATGGAAGAGAACAATATAAAGTACACATACTTCCATAATATAATGTACTAACGTTATAAAAGGCTTCAGACAAAAAAAAAATTATTATATGTAAGATTTAATTTGTTTAAAATTATTTTCGCAAACGTTAATTAATAAATAAATAAAAGAAATATATAAGAAACATCAATACAATATAGAGTGATTTGAACAAAATAATAAAATAGACTTAATATACCACCTATTCAGCAGGTATCGTTTTTAGCTTAAATGAAACTAAACGTAATCAGACAGCTTAAAAAATTTAAATAATTTAAATTTAAAGTAAACAAAAAAGTTCGATATATATATTATGTATATATATATGTACCGAAATAACTAAAATTGAACAAACAGCATGGTAATGGGAAGCTATTCGCACCTATCAATGCAGTTGCCACAAAATTCTGCTATACAAATACAATGCGGCAACTTAATTCATATTACACTATTGAATCTGCATTGAAAGTGTAATACATACAATTTAGATATTCTATAAAAGATATTCTATATTATATTATATTATATTAGATATTCTATATTATATAAAAGCCTTTGCACAATTACACCAAAGAAATAATACGAGTAAGCTATATTATTTTATGATAAAGTGACAAAGAAATAATACCAAATAAAAATGTTGCTATACTTTTGTAATTTTCATTTGATAAAATTGTGGCCACACGAATAATCTTTTAGCTTATAACAAGTTTCCGTATGATTTTTTTTGTAGTATAGTTCAATTGTACAATTTACTCTACAATGATTGAAAACCAGCTAGTTAATAGCGTATTCCTATTTTCGAATATCAACATTTTGTACTCTTTATTACGAAATTAGCATGTAATCGGAAATATATTAACGCATGTACTACGTATCGCAGTTTGTGTTTAGTATTTCTTACGCAGTACGGATTTATTTCACATTCTCCTACGCGGTTGGGCTCCAGCCTTTGAAGTTGGGAAGATATTTAGAATACGGGAATGTATTTAAAAGTTAATTAAAAAAATGTTTACAACAGTAAAACAAAATGAGAACTACTCTCCAAAAATATATATTCTAATTCATTAACCTAACTTTATATTTTTTATTTTCTATATAAATTTCAAATTTAAATATAAAATTTTAATTCTTAACTTTATATAAGTTTTTAATTTATTACACAATAATATGTCAAGCAACTGTACATTATCGTATACCTGTACACGTTGCAGAGGTTAATAGCCAGTAAATGAGTTTTTTTTTTTTTGTATTGTATTGTATTGTGTAACTATACATGAATGAATAGAATATTTTCATAATTTACATATTTTTCACAAAAAAAAAAAAAATAAGAAAAAAAACAAAAAGATAAAAAAATTATTCTTTTGAATAATGTGGTAAAATATTTACTGTCAATTATCATTAATAAAGGATTAATATATCCCATATTTCCAACGGGAATTAATTAGTTTAAACTGACTTAAAATTTTGTAAATTCTTTAGTTAAAAAAAAAATTTTTTAGATCATTAAAAAAAATCTTTCTACAAAATTTATTTAACTTTAGAGATCGTACTTTGTTAAATAATTGCAAAAATGGATATTGTGTCAAAGGTAAAAATTCCAAATTATAACAAGGAATTAAAACAAAAAAAATAAAAATATTTTCATATTTTTACCTGTCATGGCTCCTGCAATACCGTCACGATTAGATGTTGTTGTGGCTGTTGACGATGCAATAGAAGTTTTATTTGAAGTTGCATTTGTACCAGAAACTGTTACAGCAACTGATTGTGTTAACAATTGAATTGTTTGAGTTTCTTTTTGTTGATAATTAGCATTTGTTGTATGTGATGAATTACCAGCAGTTACGTTATTACTATTATTATTATTATTACTATTATTATTATTATTATTTGTTGTTATACCAGATATACCACATTGTGATGTAACAATACCTGGTGATGTATTAAATCCACCACTACTACTATTACTACTATCACCAATACTACTGCCACCAATAAAATTTGAAGTTGTTGTACCTTTTTCAACTAATAAAACTTCACTACAACTATTACTACAACTTCCACCACCAGTACTTGCTGTACTACTGCTACTACAACCACCACCACCACCACCACCACCAATTGTTGTAGCTGTAGTAGCTACAATATTTTCATGTTTTACATCCACAATGCTATTTGAAATTTCCGTAATATCTTTTAAATCAACCCAACTAGCACCGATTCGATCACAATCAGATATTGGTAAGCTAAGAACACGTGAATCGTTTTCGTTTAATATTTCAAATGAATGTGTCGGTTCAATTTTAACAATTATTGGTGGAAATGTTGTTGTTGTTGTTGAACCAGTTGTTGTTGCTAATGTTGTTATAATATTATTATTATTTGTTGAATTTCCAGTCGATATGAATGTTGTTTGAGTTGCATTTGATGTTCCAGATATCGGAACAACTGATAATATTTCACCAACAGTATTATTTGTTAATGATGATGATGATGATGATGATGATGATGTTGTTGTTGAAACAGATATCGATTGTGATGAATTTGAATGTTTAGATAATTTATTATTATTAATATTATTATTAATTGAATTTGTTACAATATCAACACCACCACGTACATGTAAAATTTTTAATTCACTAAAATCATTTCCTTGCAAAGGTTCACCACGTACACCAATTATATTACGAGTTGAATTCGATTGATTTAATTGTAAAGATGGTGTTGATTGTTGTTGCTGTTGAACTTTTTGATGTAAAATTATTTGTTGTGCTTGTAATTGCCTCTGATGTTGTAACTGATGGTATGGTGAATTTAAATCTTGTGGTGTATGAATTTCAATTAAAGTTGTTGATGGTTGATTAATCTGTTGATGTTGTTGTTGTTGCTGTTGTTGTTGTTGTTGTTGTTGTTGTTGTTGCTGCTGCTGCTGTTGTAATAGAAATTGTTGTTTTGTAATACGTTGTATTTGCGACGTCGACGCTCCCAAAAATTGTGTTTGAGTTGTAGCTGATTGTGTTGATACATTTGATGTTGATGGCGGTATATTAGCGATGGTAAATGAATGTGGTGGTGAATCACGTGTACTTGTTGCAGTATTTATTTTTTGTGATGTAGCAATTGTAATTTTTTTTGTTGTACCGGCTCCTGTTGATGAATTTGTTGTTTGAACCGCTCTAGATGTTACAAGAGGATTTATATCAGTTTGGATTGTATCTGTCAGCGTTGATGTTGAAAATGTCAAATTTGCTTTAGTGGTAGCCACTTTTGCTGCCTTTTATTTTTTCTTTTTCTATTTTTATAAATATATTTATATGTGTATAATTTGTTTTTTTTTTTTTTTCTTATTTTGTATATAGCCCTAGTATAGGGGATTTTATTATATTTTAATATAATCGGATTTTAATTCGGATTATTTCGTTTAGATTAACATCAAAAGGTTTTTTATTTTGCGCACCCCCAAGTTATATGTTTTTGTTGTTGTTGTTATTATTGTTATTTTTTTGTTTTTCTTGTAAAGGAGTTATTCAAATTTTCGTGTATTAAACAAATTAATTGTACAACATAAACGTATGTTAATGTAGTTGTATTGATTAATTTATGTTACTTTGATGTGTAGTGAGTACAAGGTGTATCCGTTTGTATAAAGAAAAAGGATAAAATATAATATTTTGTTATTGTTTTTCTTTTTTGTTTCTATATTAATTATTTGTTTTGTTATTTGTAAAGTAGAAAACAGATTTGCACGCAATGCCACCCTTTTTTTTTTTTTTTTTTTTATTCTTCAAATTTATTATTGTTCTTTAATATTTCTATATATAGGTAGATAACAAAAAGGGTGATGACGACACCTATATTACGAATAAAATAAAAATATTTTCGAATAAATTATTTCACTTCATTGAAAATGTTTTATAATGGGTTTTTGTTAATCATGTGTTCTTAAAGTTGAGTGATTTTAAAAATTCAATATTTTTAAATTTATTTAAATTAATTTAATTTGTAAATTTTAATCCTTTAAGAATAATAAACTCCTTAATTCATTTTTAAATTTAAATTTTTACTTCTTTTGATATTTAGGTATGAAAATAACAATTATTTATTATTATTTACTGTTTAATATTTTATTTTCTTGTTAAATTTAGTTGTCGCGCTCATGAAAATTATATTTCAAAGTTTTACAACAATAACAAAAACAAAATACAGAAGTACGAAAAAACCAAAAACAATAAAACACAGAAATAAGAAATCAGTAAAAATTATTTATAATATCACAAAAGCTTTTATTAAAAGACGGTTATTAAGTTTATTATTATTTTCTTTGTATATGTAAGTCACTTCCTTAAATATTTCTTTTATACATCAGAATATTATTATTGTTTACATTCATTCCTTCAATTGGAATGTGTATATGTGTGGATGTACGTATATATATTTTGTTATGGGTTAATGTGTCAAATATGACATTTTGGCGGCGCTATTCTTTTGTTTCGGTTTCTTGTTTTTCTTTTCTTTTTTTCTTTTACCAAATTACAGTGTATTTTTGTTTTTTTTGTTTTCTATATTTAAGGATATTTAAATACTTTATTTTTTTTTTATTTATTATATATTATTGTACATAACTTTTCGGGTATGTATATACAAACATATTACATAAATATATCAAATAATGTTATGCACGCGATATTATACAATTCACGTGCTTAAAGTGTTTTTTATTGATTTTATATACTCTCTGTCTTTCTTTTGCTATATTTCTCGTTCGCTCTCTCTCTCTTTCTCTCCTATTTATTTTTCGCGCTTACTATTTGATAGATATAACGGTATAATATTTTTGTTTATTTATTTTTTAATGTTTTTTTTTTGTTTGAACCGGCTTTATATATTAACACATACATTTATATTTTATATAATATAATGTCCTTTATTTTTGGGAAATTTTTTTTTTTGTATTCTATTTTGTTTTATTTTATTTTATAAACATGTATTTGTGCGATTTAATAATATGTATTTTTATTTATTAAATAAAGTTTTTGGTATTCGTTATACAAATGTATTTGTAGAAAAATGGTGAATAAGTACTTATTGTTTTATTATTATTAATATATATATATTTCTTTTTTTATTTGATATTTATTTCTTAATTAACTTTCTTTATGTTAATATTTTTATTATTTTATTTATTTAAAAAAAAAATGTTTTTTTTTCTATAATATGTTTTTTTTTATTAATTTAATGTTAAAGAATATAACAGTACTAAATCCTTTTCATTTATTATTAATAAATATCATTTGTAATATTGAAGAGAAAGTATGGTGAATTTTTAATGCAATTGCATGCATTCATTTGTATATGCATATATATATATGTTTTTTTTAGCTTAGATTCAAACCATTGTGGATAAAGTAAAATAATAATAATTTTTGTTGAGTGTGAAATCCTTAATGCATTGTCTTAATAATATTACTATATATAAATAACATATGATGTATATATATATATTTATATAATAATTATGCGTGAAAATTATTGCATTTTCTGTATAAATAATTTCTTTTTATATTGTTAAAATTAAATAGCTTTTTATTAAGTCTTATAGTTTTTTTTTTTTAATTTTATTTAAAATAATTTCATGTATCACTACTAAATTTATATATTTTGCTATTAAATATTGTATTTATTTTGAATTTTTAACGAAATTTGATAATAATTTTTTATTTTGTTTCTTTTTTTTTATTTTATTAAGTATATAATGTATAAAATTTTTAATTTTTATTTAATTAATTATTTATGTAAGATTATTGAAGAGAGAAAATAATTAATTTTTAAATTTTAATTTCTTGTTTTATTTTTAATTTTCTTTGTGATAAAAAAATGTTTAAAATGTAGATATACACAACATTGAAATAAGAAAAATCAGCCTTATATAATTTTTCTAAATTTTTAATTATTAAAGTTTTTAATTATTTGTTTTTTAATAAATTTTTGTGATTTTTTTTTATACAGTTATTAAAGTATTTTACTATGATTCAAATATATATCTATATATCTATATATATATATATATATATATATATATTGAATATTTTTTTGTATATGCGTAAGTTTTTTTATATTAATTTATTTTATTTAATTTTATTTAATTTTCTAATATTTTTTAATTTTATTTTATTTTAAAAAAAAGCACATAAAATCAGTCGACCGGAAATTGTTTAATTTTTATTAATTTTTTTTTTTTAATATTAATTTTTTTAATAGAGTAGAAATATGTTATTTTTTTTTTATAATAATTAATTTTATATATATATATATATATATATATATATATATATGAATTATGTAAATTAATTACGTTAATTTTTGATTAAATTATTTTTATGAATCGTATTTTTCAAGTCCTTTAAATATTATTGCTATTTGGTTGTTTTTTACTCTTAAAATTTATTCTTATATTATATTGTTCACTATAATTTATTATTATAATATTGATTAAATTTTTATTAAAAAAAAAGTCTTTCTTGTTTTTTTTTTTAATTAATCTAAATTCTTTTTTTTTGTTTTTTAATGTAATATTTTTTAATAACGATTTTAATGAAAAATTAAGCAAGTATTTTGATGTTTTTATAATAATGTTTTTGTTATTTTTATTCTATTTAATGGTGAGTATATAATATTAAAGTTTTAATACTGAAATATTTTTTGAAATAAAATTTTATTAATATTAAAAATAATAGTTTGAACTAAAGACAAAAATAGTGTTTGTTAAGGTGAATTATTTTTGTTAGAATGAAAAAAAATGTAAATACATTTTAATGAACATTAAAACGAAGCAAATTACTTCGTACTGATAAAAAAGAAAGTTTATTTGTTTGTTCGTTCTACATGTCCATAGCTTTTAAGATAGAGTAATGAAAGCACTGTTATTTGTGATCAAAAACGAGAACTATCACTGTAATTTAATCTATCAAATGACAAGTTCGAGTAACTGTTATACAACTCAAGTCCTAGAGCCTATCAGAAATATTTCTCAACTCCATCACAAATATTTCAAAAATTGATTGTGTTGTATACCTGAATATTATAATACTTATAGGTACTCTCTCAAAAATAATCAAAGATGTCATTCACCATTTCCCATAAATCTAACTGGCTAAATTGTAAAATTGAAATGATAACAGTTACAGTAAATAGATACAGTTAAGATGAAATAGTAATAGATACAGTTACCAAAACGGAAATTAAGTTATAAATTACACAACTAAATATTAACATTTGTTGGACTTGACAAGCATTTGAACATTTCTTTATTACCAGGAGCTAAAGCTAAGTAATAACACATAAATCCAATAACTTACTTAAAATCGAAATAAAGTGTATTTAATATTTCGGATATAAAATTGAAATTATAAAGTCTATTGATTCACAAGAATATATTTTATTATTATTATAGTCTAATATTTTCCACAGGATGTGCTAAATAGCACGTTAATCCACTTCAGATAATTCAGTTTTTGAATAAATTACGATTGTTTTAAAAGTGTAGTAGATATAAGAATATATCATATAGGGTACATACTGTACAATGATAATTATAAGAAAAAATTACAAATACACATCCATTCTATAAATGATTTGTCAATTCAAATAAACAATTTATTAGTTTAATGTTAAATATTAATATTAACTATACAATGTTTAACTATACAATATGTATAGTTTAATATTAAATATTTTTCTAAAATCTAATTTAATAATAAATTTGCCTCAAGTTATTTAATTAAATCATTTTTATGTAGTAAATACTTGCATTTCTATATATACATAAAAATTAATTACTACATACATAATTTGTATTTACATACAAATTCTTAATTTTGATTTTGATTATGCGTGACATAGAATGAAATCTTATTAAAAATGTGTGAATGAGGCAAATATTATAAAATCTTTGATTTAAATTTTATTCAGACTATTTTAAATAAGCAAAAGTGAATTAAAGTAAAACTCTTTAAGCACAAATTAATCAAAATTATTGATTTTGAATACTTTTAAATGCAGTTCTGTCAATAATTTTTTATTAAAAATTTCCATAGTACAAAATTTTGATTAAAAAATTTGTGAAATTTAAAGAATAAACATAATTTTCTAGATTGTAGGTACATTTTTACTATAATAGCTCATTTTATTGAATCTATGGCACTTTATAAAACTTCTTTTTTAAATAATCGAGACTTAAGCTTAATTAAATTAGAAAAAAAAGTATAAGACCAGACAGCCTATGGTATATGGTCACAATTAAAACAATATTATTATAATTAAAAATTAAGCACTAAATTAATATTATGAACTATACTGAACTGAATATTATGAACTCTTAAATAAAATAATAAAACAAAAATAATAAATATTAAATTACAAAACTACAGAAAAACAAAGCAGATGGATATTTAGCAATTAAAAGTCGAATTTCCTTTCACTAATAAATTTGTTTCGGCAGTAACAGACTCCCTTCATCAGTGCTTGCAACTAAGGTATTGAAAAATTATTAAAAAAAGAAAATTAGATCGCTAAGCTATGAACAAAGATAATAATTGTTCTGTTTTAATTTTTTCAGGCCCAGTGAGCAAACAGTGGTGATGAAGTTGACTTCAGTGAAAATGAAATTGAATGGTAGTGAAAATGAGCTAAATTTATCATTCCTTAAATTTTTACAATACATTCCCGAAGCTTTAATTGAATTTTTAAGGTTAAATTCGTAATTTTACTGATATGAGCTCTGATTAAATTACCTTGATAATTGACATAATTTCAATGTAACACTCTCTAATGAAAACAAAATTACCTATTTTGGTATAAAATATACATTAGAAGTGATAAATTCACATGAAACAAGGTGTGGAATACATTTTTTTATCATTACATTATATTGTAGTATAGAATTTACATTTATTTTTTATACAGTAAAGAATTTATAAAAATTAAAACACTTCTCTCAGAGTTAATACGCCACATAATTCAAACGCCACTTACTACACATAGTGGCTCTGATATTCTTAATAGAATTTCCAAGAAATTAGTAAAATAATCCAGATTGAAAACGTGATTGTTTTTCATTTATATATTTAAGCCAATTTATAAGTTTGATATAGATGTATATATGTATGTATGTATAGAATATGGAGTAAAAGTGAATAAGATATATATAATATGATATTATGATGTGGAGTTAATTTAATTATAATATAAAACCAACTAGTAATTTACTTATAAATTTATTGAGATTTTCAATTTAAACCTACCACTAAGTTCACGTTGCACGTTGATTATTTATTAAATGACAATCAATATATAGTCTATTATCAAAAATGTAATATGGCCAGAAGATAGAAGGAAATCTTATAAATACATACATACATTTTCTTTTATGTTCTGGACAATAGCTTTCATGCATTAAAGATGGTACTGCCATTATTTTTACCATACATAACCGGACTTTTCATAAACATATACTGCAAAAACAAAATACTGCAAAACATTTGTTTTTTTTTGACAGAGTTTTTTAAATAAGAAATTTTTACATTTGCAGTTTTTTGTCATAAATAAAAAAAGCAACACTACTGATTGTTATACTCTATCTACTACAATTTTTCAGTTTTCCTGCTAAGTTAGAAATGTTTATGAATAAACTTCATTTGCAACATTTTGTTTATGAACAAAATACTTGTCAATATATAGGCAAAATTGCCAATATGGCTTGTTTATGAAAACCACTAATGTTTTTAATGTTTTTCGAATATTTATTTATTATAATTTTTTCATACAAACTTTTTAAATGTGCAAAAATACTACTATTGTCAGCCTTAAAAATCGTAGTTTCATTAAAGTTGTTATTAAATTTGTTTCAATTATTTATTGTCATTTATTTTTTACGAATCACAAATGGTAATTAGACCAGTTCGAAAAACTTATAAACCATGTTTTTGTCTTCATCGGGAATCAAATCTTGGACTTTTCGATTGAAACGCAGGCGATTTATCCAATTTATATTAAATTAAGTGAATTTTCCATAGTAATGGGTTTAATAAACGGAATTTGCAAATATATATATATATATATATATTATGTCCATTATTAGGTATTTCAAATATATTATTACAGAAACAGAGGCATTTATAATATTGAATTATGATATGTGCTCAATTACTGAGATGAAAGAAATATTTTTTTGTGAATAATTATCAATATTTGTTATCAAATACACAATGTATTAATGAATGAAAATTCGATTTTAATTAAACTTAAACTTATATCCATACTCCATCAAGCTCGAATCAATAATTAATACCAATTTAATGATCGTAAGTTATTTGAAAAGTGCGATTTAAGTTGATCATTTTAGATGATATAAAATAATAAATCTAACATGTAATAAACGATTCAACACTGTCGTAAATTCCAAAAAGAATTAAATATAAGAAAATAATATGTAAGGATTTAATATTTGAATTACCGTTAGTGAATTACTTAGTTAATTAATCTAATTTAAATTTTTTATTTAATTAATTTAAGCTATTATATATTCCCTTCCAAATATATCCTTATATTAATTTAAATTAATTAAATAAAAAAAATTTAAATTAGTTCAAATATTAAATCAGATCAAATTAAATAAATCTCTAGTCAAAATAACAAAATATTTTAATTTAATTTCTTTCAAACAATTTTGAAAAGAAAATTTGCAACACACCCTAATTTATGATTTTCTTTGTTTCATCACCAACATAGTATAATTTATTTTGAATTTTATTGAATTGAGTTAAATTAAATAAGAAAAATTTAAAATTTATTTGTTTCTAACATTATTGCCCCTCCTATTTTCATCAAATTTTTATTAATATAAATTATTAATGTTGTACAAAAAAATTATTTCATTTCACAAAAAAAAATTCCTTAACAAAACTTTAACAATAAAATGACAAAAAAACAAAAAAACACACGCAAAAGAAAAATGAACTTAAATCCTAATTGTAATTATTATCCTTTAAATTAAAATTCTTTAAGAAATTTTCATTAAATTTTTCACTAAATTGCATATACCGAATTTAATATATGTAAACATAAAATAACAAGAAACATAAAAAAAAAAAATCAATACACATAAACATAAACTTCGTTTTTCTTTTATATATAAATATATATATATATATATATATATATAAATATATGGATATGTAGGTAGGTAGGTAGATAGGTTATATAGTTTTAATAAACAATAATTGAACACAACAAAAAAATGTACATTTTCTTCATTAATTTTATTAAATTATATTAAAACTTATTTATATTACATTATTTTTTTTATAGTGGATTTTATATTTGATATATATAGATATATATGTATTTATTTTAGATATATATATATATATATATATATATATATGGATATAATTTAAGATATTTATTTAACTTTTATAAATTTTCATAAAATATTGAAGCTTTTCCTCAAAATAACTGAACACTTTTCTATTCTTATAAACATTTATACACATCATATATATATATATATATATATATATATATATACATATAATTAAAATTGCAATGCGCACTTATGTTATTTTATATATAGATATATAGATATAAATGCAATGAAAAATATTGAAAAAAAAAGAAATCTTCTTTCTATTGTTAACGGATTCACTTTTTCTTAAAAAAAAAAAGAAAAATGAAAAATTTTCCGGAAAATTTCATATTATTTAATGAACACTGCTCAATAAAATATTAATTTTAAATTAATTTAGAAAACAAAAAATATTTACAAATTATTTTTTTTTTTATAAATACAAATTAATTACAAAAATATTTTATTTTGATTCATTTTTCAAGCCTCCAACAACTTTGCATATCCTATTTTATTTTTATTTATTTATTTTTTCTATTGTTTTTTTTTTTTCACATTGCGATACACAATTCAATTCCAATTCTGAACATCATCGACAAATAAAGAAATTTTGAAAAATTAAAATGAAACAAGAAAAAAAAAATATTTTATTGTGTTCTGGTTTTTATTTTTTTTTTTTTTTTATTTTCAAATTGAATAAAATTTTACAAAGATATCTCTAGAATGTCCTTAAATTATAAATTCTGATATTAAATACGTTTTTGATTTTCAATTTTTGTATTGTAATTCTTTTAAATTTAATTTCAATTTTAAATTATATTATTTATTATATTAAATATTATGTGGTTATTATATTGAAAATATTTATTAATATTCTTTTGTTATATTTCTATTTAATTTTTTTTTTTTTAAATTAAATTACACGGAATACGCGGAATAAAAGAAAAAAATTATACAAAATGTGAACATACGAATGGCGGAATTTTTATTGCTTTGAAATAATTTTCCTTCATACATTGAAAAATTTCCTTTTTTTTTTATTTTTTTTTTTTTTTTTTTTTGGGAAAATTTTCATAATAATGTTCAGCTATTTAATATGAACAAAGGAAATATATTTAAATTCCCCTTTTTCAATATTAATATTGGGAAAATGGGTATTTTGTGTTATTGTTGTTGTTTTTTTTTTGTTTTTTATGAGTAGGTATCCTTTTAGAAGATTTTGTGTATGCATACAATAATGTGTATTTCGTTCGAATAAGGAAAGGAAATTTTTTAATATTTTTTTATCAAGTTTCTAACGATTATCTGGAAAAAAGAATAGCAAAGAGAAAAGAGAGATAGAGAAAGAAGGATTAAACAAATGGAAGGGAAATTTTTATTTTTTTTTTGTTTGTATAAATGCAACTTTTGTAAATTTTTTATTTTTAATATGTCAAGAGGAGACGCAGGAAACGAATTGAATAGATTTTGTTTGGATATATTGTACATGTAAGCAATCATGTATACATATATATAGATAATGATGAATAATGTAAATGTCCTGATTACTCTGAACTTGATATCATATAAAAATTGGAACTTTAAATTTTTTATTTTTGTTATGCTTTTTTTTTTTTTTTTATTTATATTTCTTTATAATTTCATATTTAAGGGAAATTTTATTTTTATTTTTTCTAAATAAGAAAAAAATTCCCTTATGTTGTTTTGTTTTTGAATATTCGGTAAAATATGTATAAATGAGTGATATACGTGTACGAGAGGCTAGTAAAGGCATTTTATTTTTGTGGTTTTGATTTGTTGTTTTTGTTTTTTTTTTTTTTTAAATTGATATAAGGATTAAGGATGCATTTTTTATATTTGATATGTGTACATTGCATGTTTATATATTTATATTTGGATATATTCAAATTGAATCTATTGAAAACTTTGTAGATATATCTAATTGTGGATAAATATAGAATATACAATAGCTAGCTATGTATATATATATATATAATAGGTTATATTTATGTTGAATGAAATTTAAAATGAAATGAAAGTAAAAATTATGTAAAAGAATTTAAATTGAATATAAATTAAATGAATTAGAACAAATTAAAATTTAATTATACAATTTTGATATAATTTTTTTTTTTTGTTTGTTTAAAATGATTGGTTTGCATTTGATTTAAATCTAATTTAATTTGTAAATGAATTTATTATATATTATTAAATATAAGTACAGTGTTTTTTAGGTGTGTTTTTTTTTTATTATAATATGATTTTTATTTAATACAAGAACCAACTCGTTGTCTGGATAAATATGTGTCGTATGCCATATGTTTTTGAGTTAAATATGCCATTACAGATTTCAGGCTCAATTTTTTCATCTTTCAGATATTCTCAATTTCATATATCTGAAAGAGCAATCTTACAGATACAAAAATTATAGAAAAAAATAATAACCTATTGACAGTTAATTTATTTATTTATTTTTAACAGTGGATCCATAAATCTGCAGGCCAACTTTATACGTCCGTTTCTCTTTCGAAATGTGGCCTTTTTATTATTGACAGTTAATACTTTATTTTAAATTCCAAGACTGGCATATACAGCAAGTAATTATATGGATGACAACTGCAAATAAATTTGATTACTATGTTTTTGTAATAAATATGTATAGTCGTTGAATCTTAACTACTCAATTTTCAAATAACTTTTTAGATTGAGAAAAGTTAAAGTAAACAGTTTAATTTTTATATATTATATCTATTCAATAACTATAACCATTCAAACGATATTTTCTTTAGTAATTTTATAACTGACAGACATATTTATAATATATTGATAAGTTATAAATTCAATCATAAAGCAAAAACCAGTTTAATACGTAGTAGTCTTACACTTTCAAATACCTATCTATGAGCTCAAGAAAGCGAATGAAGGCGCTTTAATAAATATTATTAATATATTTTGTTTGATTGGTCAAAAGGTTAAACTTATCGAAGTGGTATTATTAGAACCGTCTTTACAAATTTGGGCGCTCTGGGCTTTGGTTTAATATAACGTAAAAATGCTAAGAGAATGAAATAGTTTTAAAATAAGTTTTATTTTAAAAAGGCAAATTTTATTTCTGCAATATATATGCATGCTTAAATATAATAATTAATTATTCCTTAAAAAACTAAAAGATACAATTTAATATTAAATATATTTCTTTTCCGACATTTATTATTGGCAAAGTTATTTATTATTTCATTAAAGTCTGTAGTTTCTAATATATCAGCTTCAATAGATAATACACTTAAATTATTTAGTTTAGATTGTCCTAAAGATAAAGGTAAATATTTTTTTATCTTTCTTAGGGTCGAAAATGACCTTTCCCCACTGCAATTTGTATATGCAATACTCAAAAATATCCGTAGAGCTGTGGTTATATTTGGAAAAGTGCATTCAATTTGCAACTCAATTATTGTTTCAATGACTGTTTCAATCAATTGAGCTTTCGAAAAAGCCTTTAAGTTATCAGATTATAAATTGATGTGCTTGAAATGCATGCATTCCTCAGCTAACCCTTTTTCCAGATCTTCATGGTATTCTTTATATAAAATATTCGGTTTTTCTTAGTTAGTTAGGTAAAAATAATTTATGTGTGATGAAAAAGAAAATTTTGTTTTTTAGGTAATTTAAAATTTATATTTTAATATATGATCTGAGGACGCAATATAGTTTGGAGAGTAATATTATTATACTTCAATAGATTGCGCCCTCAGATCACCTCAGATGGCTACAGCCCAATTAGCCCTATGGATAAGTAGGGCCTGGTATTATTATTGATCGAATGTTTGTAATAATAATTGAATGTTTGTTTCAAGTGATACACTTATTATCTAATTATAATCAAATTAGATGGTTTTTAGTTCATTTTATTACAATTATTTGTGTTGTACTTGAAAAGAGAGGAGCATAGTATTTCTAAAAAACTTCTTTACTTTAGAGTTTAACTTTGAACCTTATTAATATATTAATTTATTTTGTTGTAATACCTGATCTGATTAATTTGTTCAAATAAGTAATTATACCTGTTTGTAACAAGATTATAAGCTAAATAAATAGATTCTAGTATATTTAATTTAATTTTTTTTTATTTATTAATAATTGGTTATAGTTAAAATTATTAAGCAATAACAATTACTTTAGTTACTAAGACTGTAAGCTATATCCAAATTTGATTATACTAGCATGATTTTTAGATACTCTATTTTTATTTCTATTTATCTTTTTTTTTTTTGTTTTTTTTACTTCCTTTATTACTTGCAATCTGTATTTTCATTTCTACACAATAAGCAAATATTTATGGTGAAAATATGACTTGAAGTAGCCTATCCAGTGATAAGCTACACTAATTTACAAACTCTAATCTCTAGTTTATTTTTACAGTTAATTTAGTTAATTATTTATTTTATATTAAGTCGCTTGGCATTCATACAGACCCAAATTTATACAAACATAAAAGAAAATGTTAACATCTTATTATTTATAAAAATAAAAAAGGAAGAAAAAAACAACAATTAAAATTTTCATAAATACATAGTTTATCAGGTTGAAAGAAATTAATATTATAAATCAGATTATAATTGATCTAGAGCAACAAATCGCGAATTGAGAAATCAATCAATTTCCTCTGCTATATTAAGAAAGATTTTCATTGCAATTGCAATTTAAGCTATATTAAAAAACTTAAAATAAACATGCTTCATAGTGTGATGAGGCGCTCAGCTGTATAATTGTGGATTCTAAATTATGCTCTATCTATAAGTAGCATCATACGGAGTTTGTTCTAAATAAGTAGTAATAAAGTAGTATTGTAATATTTTATATATTTACATGTATAAAACTAAATAAATTAATAAATCTAAATCTAAATAGATTTAAGGTGTAACAGAATTTTCTAAACAGGTGATGGTTATAATAAAAAAAAATTTTTTAGAAATCCTACAAACCATATACTAGTAGAATGTTCAATACTAATTTAAGCTTAGTTCAAAAACAAATAAGTCTAGTAGACTGTTTAGGCATTCTAAGTAACTCGATTAAATTTTAAATATGTATCAAAAGTCACACATCAAAACAGAAATTATTATTTAATATTATTTGTTGACATGTAATTACACTTAAAATCATTTGAAAATAATTAATATTAACTAAATTGCTACTATTTATTAAAACTATAATTCATATTAAAATAAAATTGTGGTTTTATTTGAATAACATGATTTACATAAATAGTGAGGATTCTGATGACTATCCACTATATACTTGTCATGAAGTAATTAATCTTATTATTCTTACAGATTTGAGTACTATGATATAATAAATATTGTATATACTGATCTACATTATGTAGATTAATGCAGTTCAGCTTACCCTTAAATGTTTATGTTCAATTTATGCTTTTCTTGTGAATGTTACTAAAATTTTCCTTTTTACATGAATGACATAAAGGATAGTTTTGCCTAGTTTCTTCAGTTCCATTAGACGTTTTCGTTTCTTAGTTCAGAGCAGAGCACGAACTGTCAAAAACAGATTGGTGTTTTTTTTTTTTTTTTTGCTCAGAGCGTTCAGAGCTTGAACTGTGTGTTTTTTATAGGTTCAGAGCGCGCTCATAGCGTGTTCTATGTGCTCGATTTAAATTAACAGAGCACGAAAAGCACTTGAATATTAAATGTCAAAAAGAGATGTTTATTTTAAAACAAAATAGATGACGCTACTATACAATAGTAAAAAAAGTAAACAATTTTAAAATTTAAAATGAATATCCACAGTGATTTTTACAATTTAAGAAATAATGAACGACGATATAAGTTGTGATAGTAAATAATTAATATTTAATCAAAAATAAATATTATTTAGTTTAGACTTTTTGTAAATCTTAACTTTTGTAAATTTCAAAATTTAAAGTTGAAATTCAATATATTATGACAAATGACAATTTGAAGCAATAATAAAATAAAAATGACAGTTTACTCAAATCGTGTTTTTTTATTAAATTTGAGCGTTCGTAGCTTATCTGTTCATGCTCTGCTCAGAGCGTGCTCATTTAAGTCAGAACGCGCTGAGATCTATGCTCTGAACTAAAAAACAAAAACGCCTATTGTTTGCGAACGACACATAAATTTACTTACAATTAGAAAATAAATTGAACAGATATCTAGAAACAATATTTCAGTGGTGAAATGAAAATTTAAATATAAGTATTAATAGAATGAACACTTAGAGTGTGTTAGAAGTATTAAATATCTAGGAGGGATGGTAGATAACGAGCTTAAATTTAACATACAATCTGGTAATATTTGTGTTATCTGAATATATCACTAAAGTGTGCAATACTAATTTGTAAAGCAATTATTTTAAGCCATTTTGAATACTGTTCATCGATTTTATTTATATGTAATTAGTTATATTAATTAAACATTTAAATAGATTGCAAGTAGACTTAGGAAAATATTACTGTAGTGTGACAAAAGAGCAAGTATTAAAGATATGCTAAATAAATTTATGAACGTAAATCAAACACTAAAATTGAATGTAATAATGTGCGTATATTACATTCAATTTTAGTACACGCTGGGTGGCGCAGTAGGTAGAGCGCCTGCCTTTCAACTGAACGGTCACGGGTTCGATTCCCGATGAAGCAAAAAAAAAAAAAATGCTTAATTGGTTAACATAATTGAGAGTATATAATATAATCTGGTAACAAATTAAATAAAATGAAACTATTCTATTTAAGAAGGCTTAGTTCCTGACAATAGTAGTAGTTTTCCACATTTAATGAGTAGATAAGCCAGTAATTTGTTAAAATAAATACTCAAATTATTGTAGATATTGTAGTGTAAAATTGCAGTACCGTACTTAATTAAGCACGAAAAGGTGATTCTACCTAAGTTGGAAGGATAATGAAAAGGATCATAAAAAAAAAAATATAAGTTAAAGTATGATATGATCGCAATATTTATAAATGAATATTAGATATATAGGTGGTTATTACTTTCTAAGAAATAGGTGTGATTTCAGACTCATATTATACAAGAGCAACATCAGAACACAGAATAGTCCATTCTATACAATTTTATAAAAAATTATTATTTTTTTATTTATTTTAAAAGTTTTAAATTGTTAGTATTTAAAGTTTTGAATTTGAATGTTTAAAGTTAAAACTTCCACAATTTTTAGTCCTTTAAATTTAGTTATATTTTCTGCTCTGAATATTGTTAGCTTTGTTGTTCTCGATATTTGGTTGCTCCGCCATATCTTCATTAGGCTCCCAAATGTTCTTCTTGCCTTATTTATACGGCTGTTGACATCTTCTGTTGCACCTCTCGTGATGTTATGATGCTCCCCAGGTAGTTGAATTCTTCTACGTATTCTATCTGTTGTCCACTCACTGTTATTGGCTCACTATAACTGTTGTTTGCCCTCATTGCCTTGGTTTTCTCGATATTTAATTCCAGTCCCGATTTCTTTGCTTCTTCCTGTAATCTGTTGACTTTGTTCTGTAGGTCCCTTTGATTTCTTGATATGAGGCATACATCATCTGCGTAATCTAAGTCTTCTAAGTTTCCGAAGAGATCCCATTCTATTCCGTTTATTCCAGTGCAAACTTCTCTTAGAATGTCGTCTAGTATTGTGTTGAAGAGAAGTGGAGATAGTGGACATCCTTGTCTAACTCCTATATTGGTGTAGAATGGATCACTGATCTTACCTCTGTGTTGAACTGTTGTCTCTGCATCTTTATACATCGCTTTGATGATGTTGATGATTTTTTCAGGAACTCCCTTCTTTGTAAGTGTTCTCCATATTGCGCATCTCTTGACTGTGTCGAATGCTTTCTTAAAATCTATGAATAGTAGATATAGTGGGGCATTCCATTCTACTGATTGTTCAACTATGACCCGTAAAGTATTTGCCTGGTCAACATAGCTTCGGTTTGGTCTGAAACCTGCCTGCTCTTTCCGTAGTATTGGTTCTAGTACTTCTTCTAATCTTTTCTTTATAATAATTGCTATTATCTTATGAATAGTATTTAGAACCGTGATTCCTCTCCAGTTGCTGCAATTTGCCAAGTCTCCTTTCTTGTGTTAAGTCAACATTAATATGTGGCAGTGAAACATGGCTCACTTCGGTCAGAATCAAACAGAAGCTACAAGTATTCATCAACAAGTGCTTGAGAATTATATGCAGAATATTCTGGCCGGCAAGAATTAGCAACGAGAATTTATGGATGATAACTGGAGAAGAACCTATCAACAGACAGATAAATAGGAAAAAATGGAAATGGATAGGTCATACACTAAGAAAATCAGAAAGTGATATAGCAAGAAGAGCTCTAGAGTGGAATCCACAAGGACAAAGGAGACCCGGCAGACCATACAACACATGGAGAGGCACAATCGATCATGTCAAAGAAGAATATGGAAAAGAATTGAAGTTCATTTTAGATTTTAGAACCAGGTGGAGTATGGACCATATGGACCGGTTTCAAAAGAAGAGTTTGACTTAATTTTTCGTATAATAACAGCGTTAACTTCTACTAAACTACCTGTAGAAAGTTTATGCTGTTTCAGATGCTGATTTGTATAAAGCCGACATTGCATTGGAGTTTATATTTGATGAACTTTCTAAGCAACTAAATTCATTCAATAATGATCTTAAAATCGCCTACGAAACACGTAGAATTATAATAACCAAATTTCGGTCGATGCCTTCGGATGACAGTATAAATAATTTATGCTTTTTAAAAGCCTATTTCTTAAAACAAAAATAATATTTAAATGAGTTTTATTATTCTTAATTTTCTTATTTATTTAACTTATGATTTCAGTTAATCTTTCAAAAAATGAAATAAAGAATGTTTTTTTTTAAAAAAAAAATTATGTTTTTCTTATCGACTTGAATAAAATAAGCTTTTTTGACTATTGAAAATCATCATTATTGACATCAGTACCGAAATACCGGTTTTAAAGAAACTCTTCGGTACTGGAAACCCGAGTTGTAATAGTTTTTTATTCAACTAATAAATTTAAATATACTAAACTAAGTATATTTTAAACATTTAAATACAATATGATAAGCATTTATTGTATATGTATTCAAGATTCTATAGATATGTATTTAAAAACATATAATTCCTATTATAGAAAGATAGAAAATAAAGGTTATTAGTACCTAATTAATTAAAAAAAAATATATATATATATATATATATATATATATATATATATATATAATGTATACATGTTAATGGTATCACTTTACCGTTGAACTATTATAAAACCTTGATTATAAGAACCTTGACAATGTTTAAAAAATAACAAGTTCATTCAATGAATATTTAAAGGATTTTCAAATGGATTTTTTTTATTAAAACGATTTTAAAATTAATTTTATTTATTTAAATTCGACTTCTTTTATGTTTAATTGTAGATTTAATGTTTTTTTTCATTTCAAATATTTGCATTTTAAAATTATATTTTTTCTTCAGTATTTTCTTTATTCAATATTTCTATAGGAAATTGACAATAATTTGACTTATTCAAAAATACTAAATTTATTCACATCCTATACAAACTAAATTTATGTTATGATTATGTCAGTGATTTTTAAATTATGCAGTTTATTTTGAATTTCTTTTAAGGCGGCATTATCCTTCCATTATATATATCCATATATATATATTCCATAAATATCGTTTTCAAATAATCAAAATTCATTTAAATACTGTCACATCACTATTTCAATATTTAAAAAGCTAGCTCAAATACTGACACATCAATATTTAATGATGCAATTGAATAATAAATTCTTAAAATATATCGCATTTATCAACCAAAGCCACCAAAACCCAAATAAAAATTTGTAAATTATAAAATTTTTTAAATATTCATTTCCGAAATCATCTGAGTTAATTACCAGCACGTGCCAAATTTCCCCAACCCTACATAATTTTAACCCATGGGATTGCACTTATATTATTACATTATTATACATTCGTTTTGTTTTTCTCATTCTTTTTAAATGGAAATAATTTTTCTTTTTTTTTTTTTTTAACTTTTCTTTTTCGATTATTTCTTTTGTTTATTTTTCTGAATAACAAATTTTTTTTTTACTAGTTACCTATATTTTCTGTTTAAACTAAATTTCTAAGGAATAAAAGCAATTATAACCAAAACATAGTTTATAATATGCCTAACTATTATTTTAGGACATGCGTAGATTGATTTTATATTGCAATAAAAAAAAATATCCTTTTTCGGAATATATTTTGATAGCAAGCAGAACAACAAATGATTATATGAAAAAATAAAAAAAATTAAACAATAAAAAATGTATTTTCTTTTTTTCTTTATTATATAGTTTTTAAATTTTTACATATAACTTTAGGTCTACAATTTTGGATTCAATGTTAAAAACAATAAAAAAATATATATTATAATTATAAATACATGAATATAAATATGCATTCTTATAATACATATAGAAGAAAATCGCATTTAAATAATTCGAAAATGTATACAAAAACATACACTCACGCATTCAATTTGATTGTCAATGATTATTATTGAATAAAAAGGATATAGAAAAAAAAAATAGTTTAATAAAATTCGAAAGCAAAAAATAAAGTTTTATTTTAAAATGCCCAAAATAATTTTATAAAATAAAAATATGTAGGTAAGAAATTTCCTATGACACAATATCTTATATATCAGTATTCCTTTCATAAAGTTAGAATGAAACAAAAACTGGGTAACATAAAAAAAAGGAAGCTAAAAAAGGAGGAGAGAATGAATATGGCACAATGGCGTGCTCCAAATATCTAAATATTACAAATGAACACACATAAATTCTAATATATATCCATATATAGATGTATATATAGAATAGATATTCATATATAGATAAACATAATATTGAAAAAAAGAATATTGGGGTAAAAAATTATGCATCCTTATTGGGTAATTATGCAAAAAAGGTACAAAATAAAATAGGGAAATTTCGGTTTATTTTTTATTTATTTATTTTTTATTTTACTTTATAGTGAAAAAAAAAAAAAATATCCTTAATTTAAAATTGTTATGTAATATCCTAGATTGTATATGAATTAGTTTACTGAATATTAAATTTTGTTATTATACACATAAATATGAAATTGAAAAATGTGTATGCATTTTTAGGATTATTTATGGTTTGTGTCTAAGATAAATTCACCACAAAAGAAAATTATTTTCAGTAACAAAAACAAAAATAGCAAAAACAAAAAGAAAATTTATTTTCCTTTATGCATTTTTTATGTGTACACATATTATTTGGGAAAATATTATTCTCATATACTCGTATTTTATATTGCAAATATTATTATCATTATTATTACGGTAAACTCAAATCGATGAATGCTTTGTATGTACATATGAGAATATATGTATAATAAAACAAAATTGAGAATTGCGCTTCAAGTTCAATACACAAAAATTCATATATTTTTATAATAATTACTAAAAATTAAATCTATACTTTTTATATATATATTTTGAGTGTATTAATGTTTATAGAAATGGTAGTTAAAAGATAGAAGTAAACAGGAGTAGAATGCATGACACAATTTTACTGTCAAAACATAAAACATAATATTTTTCTTTAAATATTTTGTTTTTATACTTTGTTCATACATTTTTTTTTTCTATTTGTTATTTTTTCTTATTTTTTTTTCTCTTTTTTTTCAATTGTACAAGTGACCTACTTTGATGCAAGTGGCATGCATGTAGCATGCATAATATTTTATTACTGTATATGAATTGTATACCTTTATGATAATATTTTATTATGTTCTTATAAGTATGCATGTATAGCAGCAACATTATAACTGTTTAGTTGAAAATATAAAAAAAAAAAAAAATTAAAAACATAAATAAAAAAAAAAAATACATAAAAGAGAAAATTACAAAAACAAAAGCAAAAAAAAAAAACAAACAAAAACAGTACTTGAAGAAGAGAACGGCGGCAGTAGATTCTTATTCTATATAAGTAAAGTACGTTGTGTAGATAGATTGTAATTATAGCAAGAAAACGTAACTAGAAATTCAAAATGTTCTAAGAGCCAAAAAAAACAAAAAAAAACAAAAACGATAATAAAAAGAAACAAAAAAATTATGAAATTTAAATTCTATGCTAGCTTTCATAAAATTTGCATAAGAACATAATCATAAGAACATGTTGGTTGTTTTGTTTTTATTTTATTTTTTTTTTTCTCATTTTACTGATGATTTGGTATTTACTGGTTTGGTGGGTTCGAAGCAAACAAACAAACGAACAAGCAAATTATAATACAAAAGAATAATGTAAAAGATGTGCTATTTTAATGTGTTTTTTTTTTTAAAAAAAAAATAACATATAAGAATTTTTGTGCAATTTTAACTGTTACTTTTTTTTTTTTTTTTTTGGGTATTAAATATTTGTTTGCTTTTAATTTTTTACTGATGTTTTACATTTATAATACATTTACCTATATATATATATATATATATATATATATGTGCTTTTCTTGAAAATTTAAAGTAGCAAAACAGTAATGTGGGAATATAGAAATTGGAATGTATTTTGTAAGAATCGAACCGGATTTTTTATATTTTTTTTTATTTACTTTACATTCGTTTTTTTTTATTTATTTTCATTAATGTATGGATTGTAAAAAACGGTAATTTAGAGAATAGAATTGTAAATATAAAACAAAAAAAAAAATATAATATGAATTGAGGTGGGATGTTGCAATGAAAGTTACTAATGTTTAACGTATTAAAAAACATTCTATAAATTATTAACAAAAATTGTTAGTTTATTTTTTTGTAACAATAAGTTTTACAGAATTGCAAAATTCTTATTCTTATTCTATATAAATTACTTGAGATGTATAATAACATATTCTGCTCAGGATATGGGTCTGTAAAATAATTCAATAACATAAAAGGGTTCCGTGTGGTGTATAGGGTGGTTTGAACTTATGCTAGATACAGAAGTCATTGTGGTTGTTGTTAGGAATAAAAATTTGATCATCATTGCCCTATAACCTCATCCGCAGGCATAGGGTGGAAATAAAATGTTTCCATCGGCTCCTATCAGCGAGTAACCATTTCAATTGTGGCCACGTTCTATGTTGGGTATACTTTCTTCGGCTAAGACTGTTGTTCTCCATGTTTTTCTAGGCCTTTTAAGGCGACGTGTATCCTGCGGGTTCATTTGAACTATTGTTTGCCGATGTTGTTGTCAGGTTTTCTAACAGTATGCTCAATCCAACGCCAAATAATCTGTCAGATTTCTACATTTATTTGTTTTTATTCCTTTTTTGCCACAGAGTGTTCTGTTGGAAATGGTTTGTGACCAACAAATGTTTAGGATGCCCGGAAGGTATCAATTGTTGTACGCTTACAAATTCCAGACGATGCTAAAACTTTACATGTTTCGCAGGCGTACAAGAGAACATATTTTACATTGGCATTGAAGATTCTTATTTTAGTGATCGCTTGCCTGTCATATTTTTTTAGAGTGGTCCGAAATTTGTTCGAGCTTTTTTGATGCGGGCTTCAATATCGAAATCGGCACCTCCACATATGATGACATGATACTGCCCATGCAATTGAACTTCGATTCCCGTTTCTGGATGCAAGATTAGATAGTGTAATATGAAATTTGTGGATTTTTGAGGTCTGTGGACTTTGGTTTGAACATTTACTGCCTCAATAAGTCTGCAAAATTGTAATTCTAATATTTTTATGATCATTTGAATTTTTTTATTATAAAAACACATTTGCGAGTTATTTAGCTATATTTTGAAATAAAGATGAGCTTCGGAGAGTTATTGCGGCTGTTTTATATTTACTTATAAAAAAAGAAAAAGTTATGCAAGATTTGTGAAAAGAAGTATTAATTATGAGTAGAAAATAGTCCCATTAATAATTAGAAAATAATGGTATGAGAAGAAAAAGATGAACAAGAAAAACGTCAATAACAAGAAACTCAGTAAGGGAATTTGTAAGTTTACAAAATATTTATAACATCTAAAAAGATTGATTTCCTCTCTTACCTTTACACTGTAATTAAGGTAAGTCAATTCGATGATCATTTGATATGATTTTTTTGCATTTTGATTTTAACGTCAATGATCTTAGCAATTATATGGATTTGTCATTGACGTTATGAAAAGTAATTTGACGATTGTTTTTTTGCCAATATTTTTGGAAATTAAAGTTTGAAGAGATATTTGAAAAAACCAGACGAAATTAGACAAGTATTTTGAATTAATTAGAATAATTATTAGTGAATAATTAGTGAACGAGTATAAGACGAGGACAAGTATATAATAATAATAATAATAATACAACTTTGCTTAAGTTGTTAATATTTTATTAACAACTTAAGCAAACTACTAAATTTACAAAATTTACTAAAATATACTAAATTTACAAAATTATACCGGGTATTTCAGAGCATGCGTATCAGCTTTTTAAGACGGGAAGGAGCCGTTATTTTAAAATGAAATAAAAATTTTATTTACTAAATCGAGGGTGCTCTATCGATATTTTGAACTTCCGGAAGAGACCGGAAAAGAGTTTTTTAAGACCAAAAATCGCCAACATTGGCCGAAATCGACATTTTCAAATTGGAAGAGGTACTTTTTTACACAAATTTGGATCCTACGACAAAAAAAAGAAAAAATAAGGAGCACCCGGGATAACAAATTAATTCAGATTTCTTTATTTTAATGAAATATCTTGGTTCAGTATGTTACCCAAACGATAAGTGGCGATTGAAGTGGCGAGAAGTCAATTTGTGTTTTGTTAAATTTAATAATCTACCTGTTCAATGCGAGATACCTCAAAAATCAAAACTGGGTCCGTTACTTTTTAGTCTATTTATTAATGATTGCTGTATGTCTGAATCTAATTGCCAATTGCATGCAGACGATGCTCAGCTCTATATCAGTGTTCCTATAGCTGATATTAATCGATATATTGCTAAATCTTGATGCTGTTGCTTTATGGGCTTTAAATAATAATTGTCTTCGATTAAATCCGTCAAAATTCAAGGTTATGCTAATTTATGTTGGCTATATTGATACAACTAATCTCTCTAATATCAAATTAAATAATTCTGTGGTAAAATTAGTAAATAAAACTAAAAATTTGGGTGGTGTATTCAATAAAACTTTAACCTTGAACAATCACATTAATTTTATTTCTAGAAATGTTTTTTGCAAGTTACGAAAACTTTGGAAGTTCTCTTACAACATTAACAAGTGGGTAAAATAGAAACTGGTTATGTATTTAATCTTTCCACATTTCACTTATTGTGAAGTAATTAATGCTGGGATAAGTACAGGTGAGTTTTCGAGGCTCAACTTTATTTTCAATGCTTGCACTCTAATTGAAACTAATTGACGTAGATTTGATAGCATTAGAGATGGTTTAAAGTGTTACTTGACTGTACTTTCGAAAACTACTTAAACTATACTTACTACATTTGTTTTATAAAAAAAAAAACGTATCTAAAAATATACCGTTGCATATTCTTAAGTGCAGCTCTTTACCGAATGTAGTAAAGAAAACTTATATCTGTATATCTATACATATTAATTTATTTAACATTAAGTTATGTTAAGTTTTTGTAATTCTTAAATTGAATAAAGAAAAAAAAAAGTGTGAGTTCTCCATTTTTAAATTATTTTTGAATTGGTGAATTGAGCTTTGTTGAGTATATATTTTAAGGAAAAGGTGTATTCATTAATTAAGAAGAAAAAAAATTTTGTAGAATAATTATGGTTATGTGTGTGTGACGTCTGGAAGATTGTTTTATTTAGAGGACAGACTTTTTGAACTTTCGTTTCATAAATGTCAGACATCTTTTATTATCGTTGAACATGTAGCTTTTTAAGTGAATTAACGCATGCAATTTTACTATTTATACAATAGGAATGAAAATTATTAAATTACATCAAAAATGCTAATCGATTTGCAGCAAACATGGTGAGACGATTAAACTATATAACAATCAAAGGTCTCGGATTTGAATTATTATCTCTGGGCATTCCTATCAACATAGTTCATTAGTCGCACATCATCTAGAATATAGTTCTCCTACCTGGATGCCATCTTATGCTAAACACATAAAAAATAATTGAATCAATTCAGAAAAATGCTATTAGATTTTTCTTACATAAATTTCATTGGCAGGTTATTGTCGCTGGCTACATTGGATTGATATTCAAACTCTTGAATCTAGATGTATAATATAGCTTTATCAGCTAAAATAAATTATTATATATAATTATATAAATTTATTTTGTAAAAATACATTTTACAATGAAATTTTGGTCGATTTTTATAACTCACACAGGTCTCTAATAAGTTATAAAATCAATAAAAATGAAAATAGCAGTTGTATAGGTAGTCTAACACTATAAATACCTACTGATGAGTTCTAGTAGTGTTATGAGGAACGAAACAATTCCTGAAAATAATTTTGTTTAAAATAAATTGCCCATCTATTTTAGATTGCTATAATTTATATTCTCTAATGCGAGATCGTACGATTTTTATATCTCGATCTCATAAACCAAGATCTTTCTGATCCTATAGTTATCTTTCAACATCTATTTAATACCTGTTCGTCCGTAATAGAAAATTTCATACATTTTTTTCCAATTATGTAATTGTATTTTCTACTTTTAGTTATTTTGACTTAGTTTAAGCTGAAATCTGTAAGTGATATTCCCAGTATATAGATTGAATAGATATTTCTGTAAATTGTTTATATTTTGAAAATATTACTTTTAAACAATTTAAAACTACCTGTAGTTAGATCTAAAAAAAAGGACATAACAGTATGAAATTTTGCAAACGTAAAGCTCTACTCCTCAAGTTGACTACTTAAAAAAGAAAAACATTATACCTTATTGCATTCCTGATGTATTTTACTTCATTTCCATAATTCATGAATTCATCATCATTAGCATCATGACATTAACAAAAATACATGTAGTATAATTAATCAAAAAAAAACAAAAAAAAAAAAAACATAAAACTGTCAGCGGTATTTTGTATACACATTCCAAAAAGGAATAAAGAATGACTTGGTATTTGTATTACAATAAAAACAAAAACAAACATACAAATAATAATTTTCTAACTTGAATTTAGAAAAACAAAAAAAAAAAAAAACATTATACATATTAGCAACACTATTTCATCATCAATAACACGGTAAAGTTCATTCTTTATTATGCGATCCTCCAATTTCCATTAAAAAAAATTTCAATTCAACTCAAAGCCAACTTACACAAACATCAATGTTACATAATTGCGTGTACAATAATTATTTTATAAATAAAAAATGCGCATCCAAAAAGCTAAACTAAAATTGCAGTAGTTTTACTGCTGTATTAGAACAGGTTTTACAACATATCACAGTATCTATATACGGTTAAATTATATCTTTTATTCTCCCAAACTAACCTGTTATTGCCGATATACACTTCTTGTATGTACATAATAATAATAAATAGTTTTTAATAGAAGTTGAAGACGATAAAAACAACAACAACAACAACAACAACAACAATGATGGTAAATTGTTTGCATTTTAAAAGTCCCGTAATAAAGTCCCACTTTTAAGGTTAAGATTAGTCTGATAATTTTTTTTTTTTTCTCTTTTTTTTCATTTTTTTTTTTTTTTTAATAGGTAAGAAGAGGAGAACCACAATATAAAATTTCGAAATAGAAAAAATTTATATAAAGATAAGTGGAAATGAAGAAATGTGGTAATTTTCTATTAAGCACATAAAATAACTGTTTTCTTCTTGAAATAAACAATGTTCAAAGAAAAGAAAATTCTTGTATTTTTATCTCTCTTGTATTTTTATCCCCCCCCGTCTCTCTCCCTCTCACACTCTCTTAGAATAATATGATTTGTTGATCATGTCAGAATTTTCATAAGAATTAATTCTTTTAGCGTAGAGAGTTATGTTGGTAAGTATATGTATATATATATATATGTTTTATAGAAAATGTTGTAAAAAATGTCTGCGCATTCCAACTCTGTTTGTGTTTAATATTTTTTATTCCTGTTTTTTTTTTTTCATTTTTTAAATACCAAAAATGGGATACAGAGGAGATAATTTTTGTTATAACTGAGTGAGGATAAATATAGGATTCCATAAGTTATGAAATTTTATTCAATATAACATTTTACTTTATAGGTACGATGACGGTGAATATTTTTCAAAAATTTAATATTATAATGATGGATTCTGAATGGGTGTTGTAGTGACAGGTTTCTAAGCCATTTCACGTTTGAATTGAGAAGAAGAAAATCAGAAAAAAAACAAATTAATAAAAGCGGTAAAGCGAATTTGAATTTTCTACACAGTGATTATTACTTGGAAATGCGAATCAAAGAGTTGAGCTATGGAAATTTGTTTTTAGGATAAATTCTTCTTAGGCAGTATTATCTAAATCCTTGAAGAAAAATTGTAATAATTTCAACTTAATGTTATTTGATAAAAACTGTTCCAAATGAATTTTGGATTGAGTAGAGGATATTTTCTAAAACAGTTAGAAAAACTATTTATAGGCTGTCTTTTGTTTTTTTTAAAAACAATTCAAAATTAACTAAAATTAATATTAATAAATTATATAACATATTAAATTATTCTGCATTTATCTGGATGTTTGTAAGTTCGACGGAACGCTCCAACACATATACAAATTACACTCGTATACAAATGCATGTATATACAAATTGCTTTGGTGCTTTTTTTTAACCCCTGTCTACCATGCTGAACTTTTGCAGGAAAAATTGATTGCATGAACTATATTTTTTTAATTTAATGTTAGTCTTCTTCGCAAATAATAAGGAAAAATAATAAATAATAATAATAATATAAATAAAACAAACAATTTTTTTGATTTATAATAATAAGGACTAATAGAAATTTAATCAATAGTTTAATATGGTATAATAACCAAAAGGCAAACAGCATTTAACACAAAAAAAAAACATAATTCACTCAAAGGTTATTCTTATTACTTAAAATTATACACAATAATATACATGTGTATCACCATATTTGTATTGTATAATATTATACATTATACTACTTTATTGCTTCTACCTTTTATTTTTGTCATTATTGTGTGTGCCATTTTTTTGTTTTTTTTTATTATTTGCTGTATCTGTATTCTGTATGCTCCATTCCAAAAATATTATTTTATTTCCAGTGTTAAGTGTTCACTGTTCACTTCACTGTTCAGGTTCACTGTTCAATCAATAAAACTTGATAGAAGTAGAGTAGGATAATAAACTCTACTTCTACGTCGGATAATAAAACATTGTTTTATTTAAATTGAAAATTATTGATGAAAATATTTTTGTATTTTTTGTAAATTTTACCAATTTAGATACAAAATTTTGAATATATAAATTATGAATATTTTTTAAAAATAACAAAATACCATAATAACAGTTTATTCATATAGCAAAATAAGATCCCTATACATTATACAAAAGACAAAATTTATATGAAAATAAGATCCCATTTTTAAATTTGCTCTCCCGGAGGCCTCAATAACGCTAATACGGTATAATTTATACTAAATGGAACCCAACTAACGAATTATAACTAAATGGAAGTGAGTACGAGTATACCATACAAAAATACAAACATTTTATACAAATTTGTTGGTATGGTACTTCTTTTTCTGTTATATAAAAAAAAAAAGATTAGTGTTAGGCTAATATAAACATAAATAAAAATAAATAAAAAGTGATATAAACATAAGTACTGTAATTTGGGAATAAAGAATCTAATGAAAGAAAAACAGAAACTAGGATTTATTTTGCTTCCGTCATTTATGACGGGTTACAAAGCTAGTATATTATATTAACTAAACTATTGGTTCGATTATTTACCACATTTCGTTTTTTCTAATTAAAGTTTAAGTTTTATCATTCGCAACTTAACTCACATATTTGCTCGATTTTCCCTAATTTTATGACAACAATCTTCAATGTTTCTACCCGCTATGTACAATAATGCAACATCCGCAAATAAAATGATTTAACCAAATTTTATACTTGGTTTAATATCATTTTTATATAATGAAAAACTTACAAGACCTAAAATGGTTCCTTGAGGCACTCCCACATTAATAAATTTACTTTTAGAAAATTTTCTATCAATAACTGTAGTTCAGTTCCTTAGAAATCATATTTTTTTTCAACAGTAGGTATATCTCTACTTCGAATACTCTTTTCAAGTTTAAGCATACTGCTAAAATTACTAGATTATTTTCTTTTGCAAGTTTCCATTTATATAGTACAAAATTTAGAGCTGTTTTACATGAATGCGTTTATCTCTAAAACCACTTTGTATATTGCAAATAATATAATACCTATTATAAAAAAAATAAAAAAGTTGATATATACTTTACGAATCATCAAAGACAAATTTATAAACTACTTACTAAAATATGAGCATTAAGAAAAATTTGGAAAACTCATAGAGGCTCATAATATTCAAGACGTGGCACGATGAAGAAGAAATAAAAAAATAGAATTAGGTGGAAATCACATCAATAGGATGAACGAAAACAGACTTACGAGGTTGATACAAGCCAGGTGGTAGTTTCTGTTTCAACAACTTGAGAGATATAAATAACGATATATGTGACAATGAGTATGAAACAACTGATTTGAATTTACTCTAAATAATGAGAAATTCTTGAATTGAATTGAATTGAAATTTATTATCCATACATATTAATATGCATGCACAAACTTTTGGCCCTTTTCTTTAGGAGATGTAGAAATTCTTGAAGTATCATAAAAGTTGGTGATAATCTATCAATTCAATTTAATTTGCAACCATTCTAATATTTTTACCATTTCTAATATATTAGCTTGTACTGCTGGCCAATTCATTACAAAGAAGTCATTGCAATCAATAATCTTTTAAGTTCAGCTTTTTCGTCTGCTTGTACCTCAGCTCTTTCATAAAGTTGCCGGTCACCTATACCGTAAGGTTTAGCTTGTTTTAAATTACATTCAACTCCTGAATACCTTACAGCTGATATTATCTTTAAGGTTATCGTAATTTTTCGATGTTTTTTTTACCGATTTCAAACAGTTTGAACTAGCTTTTAAGGTGATCATACCTTGCTGTTGTTGTTGCTGCTTTTAGACAGCATAATGACATACCTTAACGAGAAGCTAAATATTTGCTTGCACAATTCGGGTGAAGCAAATATTGTGGCTCTAGATATTTCTAAAGCTTTCGATAGAGTATGGCATAGCGCATTATTAGCAAAATGTCAAGTAGTAGGCCTGGGTCTTTCTTCTCTCAAATGGATTGAAAGTTTCCTCTCGAATCGTACGATTCAAGTCTTAGTTGACGGATTTAAATCCGATCAATTCCAAATAAACGCTGGTGTTCCCCAAGGATCAGTTCTCTCACCTACCCTATTCCTTATATTTATAAATGATTTGCTCCAAACCACTTTCAATCCAATCCACAGCTTTGCAGACGACAGCACCCTAGTAGCCTCCTACGATTTTCATAAAAAATCTGAAGCTACATCCACCGCTGTGTGAACCAAAAGAGACATCATGGCTAGTTCCCTCAGCCACGATTTGGTCGCAATAGCTAATTGGGGCATAAAAAACAGAGTCGAGTTTAACTCTTCTAAAACTCAGAGCTGTACAATCTCCCGAAAAATTTCCATTTTTGATCCTACTCTTTTGTTTCAGGAAGATAAACTTCAGCGGTTTGAAAGCTTAAGCATATTAGGTATGCACCTTAATCGAAAAATGATCTGGAATGATCATATATTTGATGTTGCAAAAAACGCAACCAAATGTTTGGGTTTTCTTAGTCGCTGCAAGGCTTACTTCTCCCCCTGTGACCTCTTGAAAATCTAAAAAGCTTTCATACGACCCAAAATGGAGTACAATTCTCACATATGGGCTGGCGCTTCTAGTATTGCGTTAAAACATTTGGATAAAGTCCAAAAATGGGCTATTCGTCTAATCAACGACCCAAATGTGACAGCCCATCTTGCTCCTCTTGGACATCGTCGTATAGTCGGAGATCTCTCACTTTTTAATAGATATCTCGTAGGCATCGGCACATGCTCAGTGGAAATTAAATCTATATTACCTCCACTTAAGCGTTTCCCTCGCGAAACACGAAGGGCAGCATGTGCTCATCCCTACACCATCGAAATCCCTAGATGGCATAAGAAAAGTTATGGAAATTCGTTTATAACTTCAACATCCCGAATGTGGAACCAAATTCCATCTTATGTGTTCCCAAAACATGACAAATTCTATATTTATGACCTAAACAAATTCAAGACGAACATTAACACCTTCGTTCGTAATTGTCCTCCTTCCCTTTTACCATCCTCCTTTCCAAATTTTCCTTTCCCTCCCTAGCCAAACGTACCAATCGGTATAAAAGGTTCCCACCTAGTGTTTTGGCTATGCATAAAAAAAAAAAAAAAAAAAAAAAAAAAATAGACCTAAAAATACCAGTAGATTTAGTACCATCCCTTTGCATGTTTAGTATTTTTCTTAAATTTTGTAGGTCGTCGCAATATACGACACCAGGCAGCCCATTTATATTGGATTATTTAATTAGATAACAAAATAGAGTACTTATATAATGTATTTATTTTTGTATATAGATTTTATTATTTGTGATAATTTTTTGGAATACGTAATAGATGAGAAAGGCAAGAATGAGTAAATTGATGTTAAGTAATTAAATTTCGGTAATTTGTTTTAATAAAGACAGAAAACAGACGAAGAGAACAATGATGGCCTACAAGTTAAACCATGACTTAGATAAAATTCTTGACTGAGGTAAAGCAAAATAGCGTAAAGTATAATACTTTTACTAAGACCTGTACTGCTACACAAAAACTAGCACTCTGTAAGCCTCCCTTCAGTTTCAAAATTAAAGTTTACAAAGGCGGAAGACCTAAACATTCTTAGAACACAAGTAAATCAATATAAGGCTTTGGATTAATCAAATTCCCATTCCTACACCCACTGTGAAAATTACTGATGGTTATGGAAAATCGTTCGAATTGCATTCTAGTACGGGATCGGAATTGGAATTGCACTTCCAAAAGTAGGGATGTTTTCTATATATTTAATCTGCAAAAATTTGAAACGAATATCAACAACATTGTTCGAAATTTCCCACCTGATCTTTGTTCTTCTTATTTCTCTGCTTTCTCAAACTATTTATTTTTCTCTTTTCGAGCCAGCAGTACAAAAGTATATAAATTCATTTTAACCCCAGTTTTTGTTAGATAAGATAAAGAAAAAACCTGAATATACCGGGTGTGCCACATCAGTTTTTTAAGAGAGATAAAAATGTTTTCAACTTCCGAAAAAAGCGGAAATAAATTTTTGAAACAAGAAATTCACCGAAATCTAAGTTTTCAAATGGAAATAGATTGTTTTTTTTTATTCAAATTCAAATTTTACGTCAAAAAATAAGAAACTTTTGTATTGATAATATTTTTTTCGAATCCGAATTTGTATAAACTACCTCTTCCCATTTGAAAATCTCGATTTCGTCGAGTTTTCGGTTTAGAAAATCTATTTTTTGATCTCTCTGGAAGTTGCAATTATTTTTATATCTTAAAAAACTAATAGGCATAGTCTGGTATACCCGGTATATTCATATTTTTTTTCTTATGTAACAATAACTGAGGTTAAAATGAATTATATTCCTAATTCTGGTATTTAGAGCACCCTCGATTGTGTCACTAAAGTCACTTCTTAAAAAACTGATACGCATACTGTGCAACACCCGGTATATAAAGGTAAATTCAGTCTCTGTTAAAAATTGACTTTTAACTTAACATAATTTATCCGAATAAATTTAATAATCAGATGATGTCAAAAAATATAATTTACTAGACTTTGATTAATTTGCAAGAAAGACGCGACAAGGATTCTAAGAAAAAAAAAAAAAAAATTGAATATGTAATATCTTAAAGCTATCGCATATTTATACACAAGTTTTACACACACACACACACACCATTTACATGCATGTGTATATAAATATGTGTGTATATTCTATTTAAAACCAATTAATTGACGTCATCGTAGCCACCTATGAAACTTATTTCTAATATTTTTTTATGTTTTTGTTTTTTATTCTTATTTTATCTTCCAGCTGAGTACAAACATTCCACAACGTTTGTTGACTCTTTGAACTTTTCTATCGATTTAAATGAAATTTGTTTCTTCTATGAACTTTTTTGTGCTTTTTTTTCTTTTTCTTATTTTTTTTTCTTTTCTTATTTACTTAACTGTGATGCCGGATACAAAACAAAATAATTCTATGAACAAAGGAGTAGGTATATATAGAATTTGATTAAAATAATGAAATGGAAGAAAGTTAACTATAAGAGAACTGAACTGCCACAATAAAAAAAGCTACAACAACCCACTGATATCTTCTATTTAGATATTAAAAGTTCTTGTTTTCATATAAAAATCGCGCAAAGCTTTTTTTTTTTTTTTTTTTTTTTTTATGTGATCATTTCAATTCTTAGATAGAATATTATACTGCTGATGATACGAAACAAGATCTTTCTAGTGCTGGTTAACTTCTTCTATATAAAATATATTTCAATTGTTGTCATTCTACTCACTTTTTTGTAATGGTGGTAGGTAAATATGATAGAATTAAAAAAAAAAGAAGTTATTGTTCTTTTTCAAAAATTATTTATTTAGCATATAAAAATTGTCTGCTCTGACTTCGAATTAAATAAAGTAAAATTATAAAAATAAAAATAAAATAAAAAATAACGAAGAAGAAAAATATGGTAATGTGGGCGCCACATAACACACCTTCTTTTCTAATATATTTATGGTAAATAATTTTTTTTTGTTTTTTTTATTTTGATTCTAATATCCAAAAGAATAGATCTCTAGAAATAATTTTGCCTTAGAACATTTTTGTAAAATATTCAAAAACTAAAATAATTACTTATGAATTCAGATAAAGTAATTTCGATTTTCAAAATAAATGGTTACCGAATTGCTATGAATTTAAATTTGAATTTTTAGGAAAACTTCGAAATTATAGTCCTCAAGAGTCAAAATTGAATATAATTAATTTGGAATTTTGCGAGTTTTTTTTATGTTGAATAAAGCGAAGTTGTTTTAATTGAAAAGCTGAAAATTTGTGGGTTAGTACTCCTGGGAATCGTTCGAAGGTAGCCGCAAATTTGGATGCGATACGTAAGTGATATCATTGCAGTAGATTAGATTAGATTACATTTCTTTATTGGTTTTTAGTAAAAATTTTTATAAATTCATTGTAAAAAATTCAATACGCAGATAATTTACAAAAAATCTTTTAAAGTCGATTCATGTGTTCAATAAATTTTTTTTTTTAAATATATTAATTATAGTTTGATTTTTTATATTACCCGGCAACTCGTTGAAAATTTGCAATCCCTTGTACAGAACGGTGCTTTGTTTGGTTTTTCTTATATAATGGTAATCTGTAATCTACATTGCTTCTCAGATAATCTTAACCATCAACATACTCAATGTGCCTTTCCATATAGCACGGTAACATACTACATACTATTTTTCAATTTGAAAAACAATATCAGCGTATTGTACTTAGGTCTACTTCTTATATTTATCCAATTTTAATTAATTTGTCATATCTTGAATATGTGTTCGTATTCCTTTTTTGAGTATTAAGGTGATGGCCCAATGTATACTTTGCTTAATTTACTTCCTTTATCTCAAAAAACTAAACGAAGTCAGTGTAAATAAATGAAACTTTGTGCAGTTGCTTTGATATGTGTCAAATTAAGTATAGGTTATTTATCAAAATTTTGTAGACAATTCGGTTTTATTATTGTTTTTAATATTATTATGTTTTGTTATATTTTTTTTTTTGTTTCTTTATTATTTCAAACGAGTAAAATAAAAATTTTGTTATAATTACAATCTTATTCAAATATTTATAAGATAAAATTCAATTTTATTATTAAATCTATTAAATCTCATAGTAACATGATCTTAAGTATAGAGAATATTTATATTTGATTTAATAAAAAGATAAAAAAGATAAAAGAAAGTAGTTAAGATTAATTTAAAATTTAAAAATATATGTTTAAGACCTAGCCTAAGCTGTCTGGTCGAATTGTGTATTATAAATAAACTAGGGGCCCCTGTTTTGAGTAATTATATTTCAAGTTGAAGTCAAATTTAAAGTTTTTAAAAAAAACAGTAATTTACGTACTGACATAGACTTCGCACGATATAGCAGAAACCACTCCTGTTTAATAAAAAGAACTTTCTACACTCGTGGTTGGTAAGTTTTATTTAGGACACATAAATACACGTCCCTCATATACGGCTTTGTTTCCGATATATTTCCTATAGTAAGTGGAGTTCAGTGATAAAATTACTAAAAATAAAAAATTTTGTCATTAAAGAGGTATGTATATATATATCTATATAGTACATAATTTTAATAAAAACTATATTATTACTACAAATAACCAAAATTTAGAAACATTTAGAATAAAAATGAAGAATTCAAGTGATTTGTTTTTTTGTTGTTTTTATTCTTTTTTTTTGGCATATGTACATAGGTTCAATACATGTAATAATAATAACTGATTTGTTTACTTTTGTTTATTATTTTCATAAGATCTCACTTATGCATAATGTATTTGTTGAATAATAAGATCGCATGTGTACAAAATGTTCAACTGTGTGCGCATTTTTGTTTTATATACAATCTTATATATTATATATATTAGAAGTTCATTAAGGAGTAGGAAAATCGAAATAAAATAAAAACGTGTCTACTGCGCAGGACCTTAAATGCTTGTCAATTATAATTATAGATTTTTATTTTCCTAATATACGTGTTAGAACGAGGACATGGATATTTTATTTTATTTTCATTTATTATACTTAACACAAGCATATTACAAAAATATTTCTTAAAATTAGAATAAAAATTAATATTAAAACAAAAAACATAATTTTTAATTTAAATATAAAAAAAGAAATTAGACTATCATAATTTTTAAATATATATTCAATAACTTTTACTTATTTATGACGAAAATAAGAGGTTATGGTAACAAAGAAAACAAGTTAATTTTAAGTTGTTCCTTATTCATAGTAAGATTAATGTTGTCTCTGTACCTGTTAACTAAGAGAAACATTCTGTTAATGGGTTCGAACTTACCATAATTTGTACGATGATGAACAACATTGAATATATTTTCAGAACGAAAACGTGTACTAATATTACGATGATGATTGATCTTATCTTTGATAATTAGTGAATCAATTTTTCCAGAATTAATCATTAAAATAAATATGACGTCAGCAACAATTCTTCTGGATTCAAGAGTGTTTAAGTGTAAAAGTTTTAGTCTGTCTCTGTGAGGTGGTAAACGTATAGGATCAGACCAAGGAAGGTTTCTTAAAGCGAATCTAAGGAACTTCTTTTGAATAGCTTCAATCCTATTGATATGGTCGACGTAGTTAGGTGACCATACTGGGCTAGCATATTCTAGATTTGAGCAAACTAAAGAAGTGAATAGAGATTTAATTACATAAGGGTCATTAAATTCTTTTGACCATCTTTTAACAATGCCTAGTATTGAATTTGCTTTATTGACGATAATGTTGAAATGTTGTTTAAATGATAATTTATCATCAAACATGACCCCGAGATCATTAAAACAACTAACTCTCTTGATGTCACAACTATAATCTTGTTATCAAGGGTATAATTCGAAATTATCGGAGAAGTCCGACGAGTGTAACTGATTTGAGCACATTTCTCCACGTTCAATTTTAATCCATTGACGTCACACCAGTTTAAGAACAAATTAAGATCTTCTTGAAGTAAAGTAACTTCATTAGGTGACTTAATTGCCTTAAAGATTTTGACATCATCAGCATATATGGATACGCTGCTATTTCTCAAAATTGTTGTTACATCATTAATAGATAAAATGAACAGTAGTGGTCCTAAGTGACTGCCCTGCGGAACTCCAGAATTAGCATTGTATGGATCAGAAATAATTGATCTAAAAAGTACATTATATGTTCGGTCAACTAGGTACGATTGAATCCAATTTATGAATGTTGGTGGAAAATTAAGGTTAGCAAGCTTCTTAGTAATAACATTGTGTGGTAGAATATCAAACGCTTTACTCAGTGTATATTACATCAGTTTGATATACAATATTAATATAGAATTAATGTAAAGAAAAAAATGTATATATATACTAGTTGCAAAGCCCGTCTTAAGACGGTTTTCTAGATTTGGCAAACCTTGGTCATTCATTAGATCATCATCTACCACAGCTAATTAATAGATCTATAGCTTTAACATTTTGGGTTAACTTGGTTGCTAAATTTTATGCAAGAGTTTATAACATCTGGATAGGCTTTTATGGTGTAAGATGGGTAATATTTGACGGAAATCTCGACCTAGACTTTTGAGCTTTCCACCAAAAGGTATAAATTGGTCCAAAAAGTTCAAAGCATAAAAATTTAGTTATTAGTAAAGAAAAAATTCAAATAAATTTTATTCTATTATGCCAGTTTGTTATATTAGCCCTTTTTTTATTCTAGAATGAATTCTAAACGAAACGAAGTTTCATAATATAATTTATTTGATTGAAAACCTTTAAAAAAATAAAATTGGAATCCAAAAATTATTATTCATACTATTCATAACTTCATATAGCATTTACAATAACAACAACTTAAATATACATATATACTACATATATACATATATTTATTAATATACATGTGCTCATAGTTTACAATATTTATATTAAACATCATTAGCTATATTTTGACCTGGCTGAAAACTGAAAAAGAATTAAATATATATCACATACATTTTATTTACAAAAACAACAAGCTTTATCTTTTAATAATTTATTTCTATATTTTAGGCTGGTTTTATCCCAAATTTCCTTATATTTATAAACCTCTGAAATTAATTTCTCTTCAAACATTTTTATTCAAAAATTTAGAGAGTAGGTTTTTGTTTAAAAATTTAAAAATCAACGTTCAACAAACTGTCAAAGTAAGCAAAGCAAAGTATTGAAATGAAAATTCGTCAATTCTTTGGCTTTGCTTCCTTTGATTGCTTTTTGCATTTGGCCAAGTACAATAGAAAATAAAGTAATTCTATTCAGTTGTCAAAGTCGACAAAGGAAGTAAAGGAAGCAAAGTATACATTGGACCATCACCTTTATTCTCATTGCTCTATTTTGCTATAACTGTAAACGGTTGTTTTGTCACTGACTGTAAACATTGTGGTGATATTAAAGTATTGTACACGTTTATTATACATGAATGATATAGTTTTGGTCTGATTCTCGCTGGAAAGGCATAACTACATATGCAATCACAATATTTCATTAAAGTTCAATTTATTGTCTATTGTTACTCCCAATTATTTAAAACAGGTTGCACACTCAATACTACCTCATTACCTCATTATTTATTTTAATACAGTGGCAATATATGTACACGCGTTTAATTTTACTTACATTTAATTTTAGTTTGTTCATGTTCCTACAATTTTTCCAAATCTTCAATTAGTTTGTATATGGGTCCATATTCCGAAAGGGAAAAGGACCTGTAAGTTCGCCTGCAGATTTATCTGTAATATCTTTGGATAAATTTATTTATTTTTCTTTCACATTCGCTTACATGATTTCCTACTAGGTCACCCCCGATATCTCGAAAAAAAAATCTCGAACTAACATAAATCTTGAAAAAACAAATCTCGAATCAAAAAACCTCAAATTAGGAAATCTCGAAAAAAAAAATTCCGATTAAAAATGATTGGGTACATATTATAGTTCCTAAAACTACCTTAACCGGATTTTTGGAAATTTTGCTGAATTTAGCGATTATGGCATTAAGACCTCATTACGTTAGTTTGACAATTTGGCGGCTAAATTCACTTAACTCAATTGTCAACTCAACTATTGTCAATTAAGTCAATTTTTAATTTTGAAAAACAAAATGTTGAAGTAAAAAATGCCGAATAAGGAAAAATATACTCGTGTGTTAATTTAAAATAATTTTTGTTTTAAGTTTATTTATCTACTTTCATGCGACCCTAATCATTATTAATTCGGACACTGCAAATTTTAAAAATATTTCATAAAAATACAGAAATTATATATACGAAGCTACTCTCTGTTATTACTGAATGAAATTATGAAACTTCTAGATCTGCGGGAAAAGCCAAATTTTAAAATTCAACTTTCAAAGCCCAAATATTGAAATTCAAAATTTCAATTTCCAAACTTCCAAAACAATTAAGGTAGAACAGTGAAAATAGTCGAATATTTTCCTTTTAATTTTACTGATATGCTTATCATACAGATACGCGTATTTCGTCTACTACTTGCAGACTTCTTCAGTGTTTTGTACTCGACTGAGGAAAGAAATCTAAAATTGTCTTATTTATTTTATTCGTACAGGTAACAATTTAATGTTTCTCGCAGCTGCATGGTTGTTTATTATCCAATGAATTAGCACAGGTAGGGGGTTGAATAAAAATATTTTTATTATTGGTATTTAAAATAATTTTTCCGACGTTAGGGTGACAGGTAGGGGTGGTGTTATTTGTTTTATTGTATTTCACTAAAAATTTAAATAAAGAAGAATATCCATTGCCTTGGTCTTTATTTAGGAGTGAGTCATTTTTAGTTTTGTAAATTTCGATGCTTTCAGCTGAATCTAGTTTCCTAGAATCTCTAATGTAATTTATCATTACAATGTCTTCTTTCGAAATGCTATGATTCTCCTGGATGATGTGTTCTGCTACTTTGGATCGGAACTCTGTTGAGTTCTTCTTTTTAGCCAGTTCTGCTTATTAATTAAGGTAGATATTCTGGTAAAAGGGAACAGTAAAACTCCTAACACAGACTCTTGCGGGAATCCTAGCTGCACTCTTTTTGCACTTGTGAAAGTATTGTTAGTTTTAGTCCATTGTGTTCTTCCTACCAGAATAAAATAAACAACATTCACTGTGGAAGAAGAAAATACAACGAAATATCGTTTCTTGAGATAAAAATAATACATAAAGATGGAAAAATTAAATTCGATATCTACTAAAAAATAGCACTATCCAACAAACCCTCCCCATTGAATTATCAATCACCCACATAGACACAAAATACCACGATGAACAGATTAGTAACTATACAATGGCCAACTTTGAAAAAGACTATACATAAAAGACATGGCAAGAGAAATTGATATAATGAAAAAATCATAAGCCTTATGATAAAACTGCACCGCATCGAACTGATTAACATGACTAGCTGGTTTAAACAAAATACGGATGTAGAAAAACCTAGAAAAATGTACGTAACGAACTCAGCATTCACTAATGGGAAGAAATGAAAAAATGCTCAAGGAACATAATTTAGAATTAGTAACAACTAGGAGAAGTTAAAAAATGAGCAGGATACTTGGATTAGCAAAAGATAAAAAGAGCATGGAAGTTAACGGCATATAAAAAAAATCTTACCCAAATTGTTAAAAGAAGAATTACGTTGGGATTTTAAAAACAGTAAAGGGAAGCCGAAGTAGCAAGAATAAAAGGTCTAACAATTTTAGGCTGGCAATTGAATATAATTAAAGTATATATAATTGAAGAACATCATAAGATTGATAAAACCAATTTTGCATCAAGAAACCAGGTACAAAAAAAAAACTAAACATATTAGACATATACGAAAGTTTACCAATTTCAAGAGAACAAATAGATAACAGATTGAACAATGATTTAGGAAATGGATACTGACCGCTATTTAAATTTATATAAATTAATTTGCAAAAGTACAAGTAAAATATGTAACTGTTAGGAAATAGGACATACAAAGGATGTTGCAGAAGAAAAAGATGGAAGAAAATTAGTTAGTCACAAGCATGTAGTCCAAGAGATATCGGATATCGACATTTGCAATCACGTGTTAAAATAATAATTAGTTAACGAAAACCTGACACCAATCAAATTATTTAATTTAAATTATCAGTGAAAATAAAAATCCGATTGATAAATTTAAAAAAAAAAAACAATTCTCAAATCACAACGCTTTCACAAGAAAGTCAGAATTTTCCTAAGTTTCAACTGGGAATCATAAAAGGGATATTAACTATTTCCTAGTTTATAATACCTAGCGGACCTTATAACTATTGCTAATAACTTTAATATTAACTAATAACCTAGTGAACCTAGCCGAAAAGAAATTATTCAGAATATGTAAAGTAGAGGAAATATTTATTGAATATCTACCCTGTGAATGCGATCTACACTGTGATTCACAATACAATGTAGATTCAATGTTCCCTGAATAAAGGAAGCTACCCAGCATACCACTAACAAATATCCTAATAATGATGCTTAAATGAGGTATCATTAAGCACTTAAATGATAACAAATAACCCATCTTCGTTTTTATTTTAACAATCGTTCCACCTAAATCATCTTCTTATTAAACTAAAATGAAAGTAGTTTTTTCTATGAATTTTTTTTTCGTTTTTTTCTTTGTTAATTTTTTCTTATTCAATTAACTGCGATCCCGGATACAAAACAAAATAAGTTTATGAACAAACTAGGTTTATCCCAATATAATTCAAAATTGCATTACATACATTAAAAGTACATAAATTCTGAATTGATTCAGAATCAAGAAAATTTTTTTCTCTTATTTTTCTTAAATAGTAAAATTATTTTCATTGGAAAAACCAATTTTTCCATTTTTTCGTTTAATTAACCTAATGATTTTCAAATTCTAGTATTTTTTTAATCCGCTTGTCTATTAAATAAATTTATTTTTACAACTTAATATAGTTTCAAACAAAATCAAGTACTCCTTTTGCCTATCGTTTTAAATATGAAACACATTTTTGTATGTTGATGATGGAGAGACAACAATATTAAAAGCACTTTAGTGGAAAAGCCATAAAAATATCTAGGTTTATTTTTGTCACAAAAATGTTTGGTAGCAACTTCATTTTAAAAAAAAATTTTTTTTGCAAGTATTTATTTTGTTATAGGATTTTTGATTTTTCATATAGCTTCCGCTCCATTTGGAATTATTTTTGCGACAAATAAAATCTCCATCTCTGCCGTGAACCTACTCTACAACCCTATTGTTGTGTCGTTCATTTAATTGGTATCTTTATGTAAGTATATTGGGCAGAAAAAAATTGTTTTCACCCTTTAAAAACTTCCATTGACTTTCCATTATATTAATTTACATTGTAGAGAGACTCAAATTATTAAAAAAATGAATCGTCTCTACGAGAAGCAATGCATTTATTAAATATGTATATCGAGAATTTTTAAAAGACAGCTTCTCTCTGTTATTAAGAATTTTCCGTTTTTCTTTTAAAGAACTCGAGTCTTAATAAATTATTGCAAAGAATTCTATTGAATGACAAGTTAAGCATCAGCAAGTAGTATAGAAATTACACTACTATTCCACATAGGAGGGACCACTACTATTCAGTTTATTTATCAATGATGTTCCAGACTGCTTAACTTTCTTAATTTTCGTTTTTATGCTAATGACTCACAGATTCGACAGATTCGAAGCTTTCAAATTACATAGCAAAACTAAGTGAAGCTCTTTCTCAATAAGCTAATAAGCTTATACTGTATACAGCTCAAGCTAAGAAAATTTCAAGCTATTATGATTTTCTGTAAAGATTTGCTCTATAATTTTCTACTTCTAATACTGAATAATAATAATAATATTCAATTTCTTGAATATCCCAAAAACTTGGGTGTTGTATTTAATAAAACATTAGGTTGATCCGATCACATCTTTTGAATAGCAAATCAAGTTTACCCTATATTATGTAAACTTTGGAACTAAGTGAAAATTATTTAAGTCTATCATCTTGCCACACATTTTGTATTATGATGTACTTTATTCGTCGATGAGTACTAACGCTCTTCTAAACTTAATGTGATTTTTGTACTAGGTGCATCACACATCGTTGCAGATATGACAGGATCTCTAGTGTATATAAGTGTATTCTGGACTGCTCATTTAATTATTATTTAAATTAAATATGCCATTTTTTGTTTAATATAATATCTACTGGGCTTCCTTCTTATCTTCTTATGCTGATAAAAGGGAAAGTTTTTCATGTTTGTTCGTTATACACGTCCACAATTTTAAAGATAGAGTTCTGAACTAAATTACAGTTGTGTACTCTTTCAAAAATAAAACGAAATTAAAAATGTCACCGATTTCGAAAATTTAAACTGGTTCGGGTCGGTACCATGCAACTTCTAGCACTATCAGGAATATTTCAAAAACCAATTGTGTTACAGACATGCAAATTTACATTCAAATACTCTTTCACAAATAAAGAAATACGACTATCACCGATTTTGTGTATTTAGACTTAAGTTTAAAGGACTTACATAATTAATTTGTGACTCAGGTTTTAGTTTTAACTTCAATGGTAATTTACTTTATAAAATATTTCATGTAGTCTTAATATTTGTGTTTTTATGAACATTAAATGTATCTGTAGAATTTCTAATTGATAATTATTCGCCATTTTGATTGATTTTTAATAAGTCAAAAACCCAAATGATTGCCAATTAGATAAATTCAATAGATACATTTAATGTTGAATATACAATCATTTTTTTTGTTTATAAATAAACACCTAAAGAATATTGCAAGAGATTAGAACGTGAGAAAAATAGAAAAAGAGTGTCGAGGTTAAGTTTTCTACTGATATATGGAGTCCAGAACAAAGTATGAGTATATGCTAAGGCACGCTTATTAACGATGACGTGTATAACGTAACACCAACACATATCGCATATCACATATCCTAATTAGAGACTAAACATTAAAAACAACCATATAATTGATGAAATCGCTAAACAGTATTACTAAAGCTCCTAGCAAGTGACAAAATAGGAAATATACCAATTTTATACGATGAGACTTAGCTAATAATGTTAAATTAACCAATTTTTAAAAATAGTTTTGAGAAACGAACGAGTTGCTACAGAATGGAAAAAATTGTATTATGAACGAAAGGTACACTCTAAATTAATGAATGTCATAACAGATTCAAACAACCAAAATGTGTAAATAAATAAATCGAATTTATTTTTTTTTATTTTATTAAAAAGTAAAATCCGATAGAAATTTTAATAATTTCTAATTAAATTTATTTTTATATACTTATTTATAATACATTTTACGATGAAATTTTGATCGGTTTTTATAACTGACAGATGATTTAGTTACAAAATCAATGGAAATATAAATCAGAAGTTGTATAGGAAGTCTAACACTGTAAATACCTACAATGAGTAAAACCAAAAATATTAGTCACAAATTGTGTTAGAACGTATGTTGGGCATAATTTTGGTATACATTTGTTAATTATATCATTTTTACTTTCATGATGAACAAAACAACTCTTAAAAATAATTTTGTTATTGATCAGAAAAGTCAAAATTTATTACACAATTCTACTATATTTCGTAGGGCGAAAAGCTAATATACGACAGTATAGTAAAAGAGGTACTAAGAGGCACCAAATGAGATTTTTTACAGATCCTTCATAAGTGCTGAGATTTGTGATTGTGAAGATATAATTCGTTATGAGAAGAAAAATAAACGGGACAAGGGGTATGTATTAAAATATCACTAAAATTATATAGAGCAAAGTGTGGTCAGAATTTAAGTAATAAAATATGTAAACAGAATTGATAATAAAACATTTTATCAATTAAATTAAAAAATTAAATTAATTAGCAGTCGGAACAACAAAACAAACCAATTAAAGATAAAAATGGTGCGCTCATCACATACTTAGAGGATCAATTAAAGAGATGGAGAGAACATTTCCAAGAACTGAGCAACGAAGAAAGTACAAATAATGAAGCAGACATAAGAAACAGAGACAATGCAAATATCTACCCAACTGAGGGACTGCCAATATCTACTCAAGCTCCAAATATAGAAGAAATCAAAGCTACAATCAATATCCTGAAGCACAACAAAGCAACAAGTGAAGATAGAATTCCAGCAGAAATAGCCAAACTGGACCCTGACTTATTCGCAAAACCAATTGAACCCCACATCAGGAAAGCATGGATAGAGGAGAATATACCACCATCATGGAAGAAAGGAATGATTGTCAAGATACCTAAGAAAGGAGACTTGGCAAATTGCAGCAACTGGAGAGGAATCACGGTTCTAAATACTATTCATAAGATAATAGCAATTATTATAAAGAAAAGATTAGAAGAAGTACTAGAACCAATACTACGGAAAGAGCAGGCAGGTTTCAGACCAAACCGAAGCTGTGTTGACCAGGCAAATACTTTACGGGTCATAGATGAACAATCAGTAGAATGGAATGCCCCACTATATCTACTATTCATAGATTTTAACAAAGCATTCGACACAGTCAAGAGATGCGCAATATGGAGAACACTTACAAAGAAGGGAGTTCCTGAAAAAATCATCAACATCATCAAAGCGATGTATAAAGATGCAGAGACAACAGTTCAACACAGAGGTAAGATCAGTGATCCATTCTACACCAATATAGGAGTTAGACAAGGATGTCCACTATCTCCACTTCTCTTCAACACAATACTAGACGACATTCTAAGAGAAGTTTGCACTGGAATAAACGGAATAGAATGGGATCTCTTCGGAAACTTAGAAGACTTAGATTACGCAGATGATGTATGCCTCATATCAAGAAATCAAAGGGACCTACAGAACAAAGTCAACAGATTACAGGAAGAAGCAAAGAAATCGGGACTGGAATTAAATATCGAGAAAACCAAGGCAATGAGGACAAACAACAGTTATAGTGAGCCAATAACAGTGAGTGGACAACAGATAGAATACGTAGAAGAATTCAACTACCTGGGGAGCATCATAACATCAAGAGGAGGTGCAACAGAAGATGTCAACACCCGTATAAATAAGGCAAGAAGAACATTTGGGAGCCTAATGAAGATATGGCGGAGCAACCAAATATCGAGAACAACAAAGCTAACAATATTCAGAGCATGTGTTAAGTCAACATTAATATATGGCAGCGAAACATGGCTCACTTCGGTCAGAATCAAACAGAAGCTACAAGTATTCATCAACAAGTGCTTGAGAATTATATGCAGAATATTCTGGCCGGCAAGAATTAGCAACGAGGATTTATGGATGATAACTGTAGAAGAACCTATCAACAGACAGATAAATAGGAAAAAATGGAAATGGATAGGTCATACACTAAGGAAATCAGAAAGTGATATAGCAAGAAGAGCTCTAGAGTGGAATCCACAAGGACAAAGGAGACCCGGCAGACCATACAACACATGGAGACGCACAATCGATCAAGAATTAACAGTCAACAATTATACCTGGGACGATATTAAGGAAGTAGTACTCAACAGAGAGGAATGGAGGTTCACTATCGAAGCCCTATGCTACCACGCGGAGTAATAGGAGAAAGCAAAAAAATTAAAAAATTAATATTTTTTTAAATTTTTATTTATTTTACTTTTCTAATTTTTTATAAGTCAAGTTTATATTAAGTTTGGTTTCTTGAACAAAATTAATGCAAATTTTTTATTTCAAAAAATTATGAAATTGCACACAAATATTTTGGCGGTAGCAAATTTTCAATAAAAAAAAAAATAATAAACAAAGTATATATTCTTAAAATAACAACATTAGGGTAATTTTGCATATATATAACATATATTAAACATTTTTATACCTATACATAATATAATTTAACATACCTCTTATCGTGCTCGGCATCTTATTTTGTAAATCCTTCTATGATTGTAATCCACAATTTCTATTGCTGAAAGTTTAATGAACTCAAACTAATCTTTAAGTATATATTTTTTTATAGTTTACACAGATATTTTTCACACATATGCATACATTTATATCTATTTATATATATATATACATATATATTCATATAATATATTTGAATTTTCACTATTAAAATCTTATATAAGTATAGCGTGTGTATATTAAAATATTTAATAAACTATTTAATAATTAATTTTTTTTTTTTTAACACTTGTATGATAATAACAAAAATAAAAATATAAATTATCAAAGCTTTTTCACATTCATAGAAAATTTATGAAATTTATAGACATAAAATTCTATTTAAAATTTATAGTTTATAAATTTAAAATATCAATTTCAATCGATTTGAATCGATTATCAATATGATTTTAAATATTTTAGTTTAATGAATATTTCACAAGAATTAATTAAAAACAATTCACTTAATCGAATTATTTTAGGCATATTGTTAAATTAATTTATTTTTTTTTTTTTATTAATAATAGTAATTAATTTATTTTTCGTTATGCAAAAAAAAATATTTTTTCTTTATTTTAAATTTTCACTTTGATTAGATTAAGAATTTAAAAATAACATTAACATTTTTTCTTTAATAATTACTTTTTTTCTTATGTCACAATAATTTTTTTAATCCTTAGACACTATAGAGTACACAAATTACTAGACAATAGCTTTTTCCTACTTTCTTTCACTAAATTAATATTACTTAACTAATATTTCAATTTATTATTATTTTTTTTTTTTTTTTTTGTTTTTTGTTTTATTAATATTTTTTGATTCCTTTCGTGAACAGCAGTGATCAGTTTCTAAAAAAAAGTAAGAAAACAAGAAAAAAAAAACAGAAAATATCAAAATAATACTAAACAAAATATTTCTCCCAAAAAAAAAAAAGGTTTGTGACCTCTCGCCAAGCGGGCAATCAGATGCGCACTAAAAAATGGTACATTGATTCAAAATGGATTGAGAATTTCTTCTTATATTATAAAACCAGCAATCAGCCAACATTGTTTGGTTGTTGTTATTCAATCTGATCACCCAACTATATATCTATATATATTATATATATATATATATATTATATAGAGAAGAACACCTAAAAGAGGTAACAGATAGGTACAAAATCCAAAAAAAAAAATAAAAAAAATAACAGTCAGAACCAAAATAACAAACCATCAACGACAGTAAAGAATATTAGTATGAGAGGTTGTTGTAAATGTTCGTATTTTTATTCTTTTTTGATTTTTTTATTCTTTTTTATTTGAAAGACTTATGTGAGAAACTTTTTTTTTTTAATTTTTTATAACATTAATTTAATTTTTAAAAAATATAAAAATAAAAAAATAGTTAATTCTTTTTTTATGAAGAGATAATCAGTATCAAAAGTAAATTATCAGAAAGATGGATGTAAAAAATCCAACTAAGTAAGAACGAATGCTTATTAGACTTTATGTGTATAAATCTACATCATCCATTTTTATTTTTAATTTTTTCGAAACCTATACATTTGAAATCAATAATTAATAACCCCAGTTAACATATACTTAAAATAGTTTGACTGTTAAGTTACAAGCCGACGCTAGCATTATAGGATGCTAACCTTATCTGACTTTAAATTAATCGCAATTTTTTGTATTTTGATTAAAATTGCAATATTGATGTAACAAAGATATTCTACAGTTATATTTTACACAGTTAGACAATTCAATGATGATGACGTTATAGTGCAGAGTTTTACCCAAGAGGTTTTCCGAATCCATCAGCGAACTTAACTGCAATACTATCATTACCATAGAAAGTATACTTATGATATTGAGATCAATTCTATTATGGAAACCAACAACTATACTGATATGGATATATCCAGCAACTATACTTATCGGTGACAAATGAAAATGAAGTACAAATAAAACTAACCACAAATAAAAATCTTATCATTTTCACTTAAAGATAATTTAAACCAGCCCACCCTCTTTCGATAAAGGAGCAATATGTATAGTATACTGACGGCTGCAAGAAATTGAATGATCCAGATTATATGCAAAAACCTCAGATCCCATATTTACGCATCAAGTCCTGATTCCACAAACACAGTTTTCCAGTCTAAAGTACATGATATTGAATTTTGTGTTCGAAAGACAAAAAATATAAAATCTACATTATCTCGGATAGTAAAACACCAATACTAGTTATCAATTCATATATTGTTACATCAAAGCTGGTATGGGACTGTTCGAAAATACTCAAAGCCATGGCGAAAACTAACAAACAAAGTCACAATAATGTGGCTAACACATCATTCTGGTATAGCAGGAAATTAATATTTTCTAGCAAGAAAGGTACCGGTACGCCTTTTAATGGATCAATTCCGTTCTGTGCGCTAACCCTGATCACAGTTAAGGTGCAGTTGGAAGCTTGAACGAAATGGAAATCTTCAAGCAAAGACGCCCATGCGAAAACCCTCGCTCCAGAAAACTAAAACTCTTCTAAGTTTTAATAGGAAACATGTGCATATCATGGCAGAAACAATAACAGCCCACTGTTTATAAAATGGGCTTAATCGAATAAAACTTATGCAGAATATGTGAAATAGAGGAAGAGAGTCTTTTCAACATCTGCTCTGTTAACACCAAGACCTCTCTCGTAGCAAACTTTGCTACATGGGAACAGTGTTTCGTGTTTCCCAAATAATGCGACCTATCCAGCATATCATTAAAGAATATCCTGAGTGTTGTCCCAAAATTAGATATCCTTAAGGACTCAGATGATTTGCAATAGCACTAACTAACACGAGTACTAATCACAATAAGCTCATTTGCGACTGTGGTGATGTATGTGCAAGATGCCCTCTCGAAATTAACGGATTTCATCTAATCACTTAAAGATGCAGTTATTTAGTTATATTTTTAAAAAAATTCATCGTATAACAATTCGTTAGAGTTAGAATAAACTACATACTCAGATGTAAATATAATTTTTTACCCGCACGTATTTTGTAGAATTTACAGGCAATATGACTTGTAATATTAGTGGCTACTAATTCATTCTGGACCAAATCATTTTATTAACAGCAATTAAGACCTTTAGAAAAGAACAAACAAAATTATTTTTATAGTAAGACCTCTTTTAACCGTTTCAGTGCTGGATTATAACGCAATGAAAATTTATATGTTGCTCTGTAGCCAGAAAATAAATATTTTTTTTTTTTTTTTTTTTATTTCTCAATGAAACATTACAAACTGTCTCTGAAGGAGACATTAAAGAGGAGTTTGTATGACATTTTTTATGCAGGTACATTGCACTGACTAGCGGATGAGATAACCCAGTGGTCAACCACCCATGATGCCAAAATTATACTCCATTTAATTTCTTTGCCCCCATTTGATTGTTCCTGTTGTCTACTGGGTAGCTGCAGTCTGCCACTTGCCAGTCTGTTTGGATGCGCAGCTAATCTTATCTTGTACCTTCCGCTTATATTTATAATTTCCTCCTTAATGGTGCTCACCTGCAACTCACGATGTATGATATCATTATTGACAAACCAAGGCGCGCCAACTATCAATCTTAATTGCTATGACTGGAAGCGCTGTAATATTGCAATATTTGAGTTCATAAATATGTGAGTAAAATAAATATAATACAAAAAAATCTTTCATTTTGTTCTCTTATATAGGACATAGGTAATGAAAGGGTTAAAAAGAAAAAAAATTCTGAACCGACTGTAATACCTTATGTAATATTAATACATTGGTTCAATCAACTCTTCAAATAAACTTCTAACTCCTATTCTAAATCATTGAAAAAAAAAAAACAACCTAATAACATAAAAAATTAAAATAAAAACAAGAAAAAAAAGTCTTTTTGTAGTTCTTTCCTCTAAACTTGACTTTTCACTTCTTTTCATTATATATTTGCCACATATTAACCGTTTATTTCTTAAAATCACACAGTCACACAAATACTCGCATATTTTTTTATTTTTTAATTTTTTGTTTTTGTTTTTTTTTTTTTTTTACTACTCTGTACACAATTATTTAGAAGAGATACTTTTTAATCAACTTTCAATATATTCTTATATATACATATATTATATATATATATATATATATATTCCTAAATGGGTACAACGACGTACGTTGGAGTTGTATATACATATATTGCCAAAGAAATTCAGAATGAATCAAGGGAATACCAAACGAACCATACTTTTTTCCTATGCTGTTTCTGCTGCTGCTGCTCATATCGGTGGTGTAAAATGAAGTAACAAAGAGCAGAACCTTTTGCTGATCTTTTATTTATTTTTTGTTTTCAAATTTTGTTTTTTATTTTTTATTTAATTTTTAAAGAACCTTTTATTTAAATTGCGGGCAATAGAAAACATTTAAAGTTATTATTTTTTTGTTTTCTTTTTCTTTTTCTTTTATAATTCTCATTTCATTTAAATGATTTTTATTGGAAGATCTCTTCCGCCTTTTTGTGGTTTTTTTATTCTTTTGGTTTTGTTTTTGATTTGTTTTTTTTTTTTTTTATTTTACCTCTTACAGAGAAGAATTGTAAAATTTTTGGTGGGTTTCAACAATATTGTTTTTGTTTTTGTTTTTATCTTTTTTTTTTAATAAAAGTTTTCTTGAATTGTGCAAAAAATCTCTCTAAACTTTAACTTTCTTCTTCATTCTCAATAGATTTCAGTTAAAGTAGAGAATTTTAGAAGAACTCGAACAGTGAACTCAAATGAAATAAAATTACACATATTCAACCAAGTAAGTGGAATAAAGAGAATGAAAAAAGGTAAGAAAAATCGTGAGGGAGAGAAAGAGAAAGCGAGTTTATGAAATAAAAACTAGTCAGCTGAAGCTGACTGAGAATGAAATTCATATGCAACGATCACAAATTGCGTCATTAGAAAATTGCTGTTGTTGTTGTTGTTGTTGTCGTTTCTTTGAATAGATACAACGGTAAAAGAACATTAAAGATAGTAATGTATAAAGGTATGTAGAATGTTTTTATATAAAAATAAAGGTAAGAAATGAACAAAATAAAGAAAATTGAGAATTAAAAAATATTTTGAATTGCAAGTATTGGAAATTGTCATATAATTTGATATTAAATGAGTATGGGTAGGAATTTGTTTTATTTTAATTTTCTAGTTACGGGTATTATAAATGGAATAATTTTCGTTTGTAACATACGATATTTGTAATTGTAATATAATATAAAGTATATATATTTCGACAGTTCTAAGAACTAGTTAAGTAAATTTTATTTAATTTTAAGTGAGACAACAAATTAGCTTACGATCAGACATTCTGTGCGTTTAAATGTTATTATTGAATTTGCATTACCATTGAAAAATTCAGTTGTGACCATAAATAATTTGATTTTAAATTTTTAATGGTCATGAAAAAAACATTGTTTTTATTTTTCATTTTCAGAGTGTTTTTGTACCTTTTGCACTTGCACTTGATACTCGCACTAAATTTATTCCTAAAAACTCCGAAAATTGGTTAAGATTTTTTTTTTTATATATATTTATTTGTAACATAGCCAACTTATTTCTATATCAATCATACAAAAAATTAACAAAAAAAATGATTCACATTATGACTTATAAACTAACTTATTGAACCCATTACGATTACTCTAAGTTATTACATTAGAATTAAAATTATTTTAGTATTTTTTACAACTTTCTTGAGTTACAATTCTATTATTCATTTTAACAAGAGTCGGAAAAGGTTAGCAAAAACCGACTTTAATTTTAAATATTATATATATATTATTCTGCATTTATCTGGATGTTTGTAAGTTCGACGGAACGCTCCAACACATACACAAATTGCATATGCGTACAAATGCATATATATACAAATTGATTTGGTGCTTTTTTTTAACCCCTGTCTACCATGCTGAACCTTTGCAGGAAAAATTGGTTGCATGAACTATATTTTTTTAATTTAATGTTAGTCTTCTTCGCAAATAATAAGGAAAAATAAAAAATAATAATAATAATATAAATAAAACAAACAATTTTTTTGATTTATAATAATAAGGACTAATAGAAATTTAATCAATAGTTTAATATGGTATAATAACCAAAAGGCAAACAGCATTTAACACAAAAAAAAAACATAATTCACTCAAAGGTTATTCTTATTACTTAAAATTATACACAATAATATACATGTGTATCAGCATATTTGTATTGTATAATATTATACATTATACTACTTTATTGCTTATACCTTTTATTTTTGTCATTATTGTGTGCGTAACTCACTTCACTCAAAAAAAAATATTTTTGTTTTTTTTTAATATTTGCTGTATCTGTGTTTTGTATGTTCTGCATGCTCCATTCCAAAAATATTATTTTATTTTCAGTGTTAAGCGTTCACTGTTCACTTCACTGTTCAGGTACACTGTTCAATCAATAGCACTTGATAGAAGTAGAGTAGGATAATAAACTCTACTTTTACGTCGGATAATAAAACATTGTTTTTTTTAAATTGAAAATTATTGATGAAAATGTTTTTGTATTTTTTGTAAATTTTACCAATTTAGATACAAAATTTTGAATATTTTTTTAAAAATAACACAGTACCATAATAACAGTTTATTCATATAGCAAAATAAGATCCCTATACATTATACAAAAGATAAAATTTATATGAAAATAAGATCCCATTTTTGAATTTGCTCTCCCGGAGGCCACAATAACGCTAATACGGTATAATTTATACTAAATGGAACCCAACTAACGAATTATAACTAAATGGAAGTGAGTACGAGTATACCATACAAAAATACAAACATTTTATACAAATTTGTTGGTATGGTACTTCTTTTTCTGTTATATAAAAAAAAAAAGATTAGTGTTAGGCTAATATAAACATAAATAAAAATAAATAAAAAGTGATATAAACATAAGTACTGTAATTTGGGAATAAAGAATCTAATGAAAGAAAAAAAGAAACTAGGATTTATTTTGCTTCCGTCATTTATGACGGGTTACAAAGCTAGTTTTTAATAAAACCTTACAAACTATTTAAAAATTAACTTACAACTAATTAACCTATTATTACTAAGCCAGAACTGTAATGTTTAGTTGAATTTAAAATTTAGTATACAAGTTAAAAAAAAAATGTTTTTGTTGCCAATTTACTTAGTAGCATGACCACCAGAATTTATTAACATTTATAATATGGTTTACGTACTTTTAGTGAGGGCTCATGTTATATCTCCAAATTGCTAGTGGGGTATTGGGGTTAACATGTGGCTCGAAAGTGATCTGTTTTTGGATGCTACGTTTAAAAGCGGGATAAATAATAATGATATTGCTATAATTAGATTGAATATATCTATTGCGATCAAGAAAGAGAAATGGTTCTGGGGGAATCAAACTTGAGCTTAATTTATTTTCCTGCATTTATTTTCTGCATATGCAGAATGTGAAACTAAGCTTTTATCTATTATATTAGTTGTGGGTTTAACATAATGATTTCTAATTAAATGCAAAACAAAAACATCAATTCTTTGAAATATTTGCTATATAGGGTTCTATTGGAAAAGAAATGTTTATATTCAATATCTGCCTTACGATAAATACCTGTACACCCTCTCAGAAATCTTCTTTCTAACTTTCTATATAATTCCATAAGTGAGGCACTAATATTATATCAAATTTGGTAACCGAAAGTCAAAATTGGTCTAATAAGCGCTTGATACGCTATTATTTTAATCCTGGCAGACAAGAATTTTGATTTAAACAATTTTTGGGTTATAGCGAATGGCTTTCTCGCCCAATTAATTTTATTTTTAATATGCTGAGTAAAATTAAGATTGTATTACAAAATTACCTCTAGATATTTCACATATTTTTTGTTTATTAATTTAATATTTCCTTGCGCTTGGATATGGAAATTCCTCCAATTTTGTCGAACGTCCTTATTACATTTATCCAATGATGTTCGGAATAAAATGTCTTCCAATTTCCTAAAACTAACTCTCATTTTTCAAGAGTTAGCATAGAAAAGAACTTGATTAAACATTGACTGCAGCTTATATTGAATATTTGCAGTTTTTTTTCCCGCCACGTAAGCTATGAGGTCATCAGGAAATGCTAAGACTATTCAAAGACTATTTATTATAAAATATGATAACTACAAATCTGTAACAATAATTTAAAATATAAAACAAAATAATATAATTTAACAACATAATTATTATTATTTTTTAATTACACTCAATTTTCTCTCCAGACATTGTAGGCTCCTTTTTTTTTAAATAATAAATTTTAAGACAACAATCATATTTTTGATAACATAACACAAATGATATGTGCATAAAATTTAAGTATTATCTAATATTTCCATATAGTCATAAATTTATAAAGTTTGCTAAATAATGCCAGAAAAAAGCATTTTTCTGCTGCTTTCAAAATAAATTTGACTTAAAAATGCTAAAAAAGCTATGCGTTAAGGTAATATTGATTCTACGCCTAAAAATATCGTCGACTGCATTCCTATGTATCCAACAGACAATTTTTTCCGAAATTGACTTTTTAATATACTATACTATTTGTGACCCTGCTCTATCCGAATTTGCAGTCAAAATAAACGTACCTCTTATAGTTTTCGAAATATTTTTTTCTGATTTATTCAAACAATCTATATTTTGCTACTTTTTAGACCTTCAAGTTGTGCCTATTTATCCTATCCTAGTTTATGTACTGAGAAGTCATACAAATTTGTATTCCTAAATATCTAATCGACCAGTTTTATTCCCAAATGTGCAAACACATATAAAGCTTTATACTGTACATACTAAATTTTTTTAAATACTTTATTTTGATATTTCAACATATTAAAATTGTAAAACTATGTATGTTAGATGTGAAAAAATTACTTAAATCAAATTTTTTTTGATTATTTTTAAATTTTTCCAGTAAAAATTTCTGTCAAACTTAAAAATTCACTTTTCTCAACATTTTGCTTTTGGTCGATTAGATAGGAATATAGGAATGCAGTCGACGATATATAACCTAGTACCATTAATAAAAATTTAGTACGAAAAATAGTGCGATAAATTAGTATTTTCGTAAAGTATAGGTGCGAAGTGCGAGTATCAAGTAAAAGTGCGGGAGGTTCGGTAACGCCCGCAATGATAATGATAAGAATATTAAATTAAATTTTTTTATTGCATTGAATTATTATTAAATATTATAACTTTTATGATTTGATAGAAAAACTGTGATTTGATAGAAAAGCACTGAAGGGAGGGTTGAAATGATCTTGGAAAAATATTACATTATGATTGAAAATAATAAATTCAATTAATTAAAAAAATCAATGGAATATTTTTATCTTTATCAATGGAAAATTAACAATTAAAGCAATATTTTTTCCATTAGCATTCAATTTTTCAAAGCCAATACATTAAATAAATGCATTGCGTCCATGTCTGCCAATGAAATTATCATTTCCTTATTAAAAATTTTATTGGATTTTGGTAGATCCACATATATGTTAGTTTTTTAAGTTAAAAGTAAATCAATAATAGTTAGTCTGTTAGACTAATTTTGATGTTGCAATAATCATAAAAGTGTATTGCAACTAGAAATCGAGACAAAAAAGTAGGATTACAAATCAACGAAGGTGAAAAGAGAAATATCTAAAAATATCAAGAAAAGAGCATGTATCAGAATATATCCATCAGAGAATACAACTTTGAGGAAGTCACAAGCTTCACATACATCAGAACCGCAACAACAAACGATAATAGCATTCAGTACTATGCATTAATAACAGAATTCAGTCCCCAAACAGAAATTTGCTATAATCAAAGTATATATATATATCAAGAAAAGCAAAAATTACGATATAAAACTCTAATATGACCCATAGTGACGCATGGATGCGAGGTATAGATCATCAATGTAACCAAAGAGAACAGCCTACGTATATTTGAAAGAAATATTTTCTGTAAAATACTCGACCCAAAAATATTGAAGAATAGAGGGTATGCAATTACAAATAACAGCGAGATTAATAATTTATAATTAATAATGAGGACATTGTAAAGTTTGAGTAGGCCCAAAAACTAAGAGTGGCTGCCCACGTAATTAGAATACCTGAAACAGGGAAACAGAAAGTTGTGTTAAATAGAAAGTAATCAAGGCAGAGGAAGACCAAGGAGAAGATCGGAAGGAAATTTTCAAAACGATACCTAAGTTCTTAATCGGAGACAAGCGACGCAAGATCGACCCTTTTGAAGGAGTATTATGATGAAAGTCAAACCTCACGTAGAGCTGTAGCCCTATAAGATGATGATGAATAACTAAAAATGTTTTTAGTGAATTCTAGTGCCACAGTCTTTGAAAATGGTTTTTAAATGATTTCCACAGCAAGGAACAGTCCCTGAACCCTTTTCAATAATTTAGTTTTATCTTAAATACAAATTTTTTTAATTCTTAGGTGCTGTCTTAAAATCTTGGGAAACATACAGTTTCTTTTTATGCTAGGATGCAGCTGGTAATAAATTTAATGTTGCAGAAATACTATAATAATGTTATAGATAAAGATACGTATATCATATTGTTAAGCTTAAACATACTAAAAACTAATTACTATTAGCTTGCGACAATTAATTTGTATTACAATAATAATATCAAAGATATTTAATAGTAAAATCAAATTTAATAAGTCCCAAATTTATCTTATTTCTCTAATTGTTTTTTTTTTAATCGGATTTTTTTTAATTTTAGTGATAATTTAAATTAAATAATTTAATTATTGTCAGATTTCCGTTCACTAATAACTTCAACTGGTAACTGGTGTCCGTCAATTAAGTGTTAGTCACAAGCACTGATGAAAACAAAGTATATTGTTTCCGACATATCGATATTTGCAATCAAATATTAAAAAACTAGCTTTGTAACCCGTCATAAATGACGGAAGCAAAATAAATCCTAGTTTCTTTTTTTCTTTCATTAGATTCTTTATTCCGAAATTACAGTACTTATGTTTATATCACTTTTTAATTTTCTAAAACACATTAAAGAAATATTTTTTTTGTAGTCAAAACTTTACCAATTTTTTTATTTTTTTTATTTTTCGTAGACTGGTGGGGATCTTCAGAATGATACAATGAGCCCCGTACCTTGACACTGTATGCAGGATTCTTACCTACTAAACCACACCCTTCCTGAAAAAAATAATTTTTTTTGAGTGAAGTTAGTTACGCACACAATAATGACAAAAATAAAAGGTAGAAGCAATAAAGTAGTATAATGTATAATATTATACAATTCAAATATGCTGATACACATGTATATTATTAATAGATGAATATATTCGTTCAATATATTTTCTCTCTTTTTAATGGAAATTATTTTGATTGCTAGTGTTAGTACTTTTTGAAAATTTCATATATTCATATATTACAAACTACTGCTACATTTTCAATATTTCAGAAACATGAATAATTATTGTTTTTTTTTCAAATAATTTAACAACAATACTTTTCTGTGTAAAAATAGAATACGGTAATAAAGTAAAAGAAAGTTTAAATTGAAAAAATATTGTTATTTTTATTAAGATTGATTTTGATTCCTTTTATTTTATTTATACACAAAGATTTTACTAATTTTCTATTTAAGAAAACTATATTGGCCTAACACTAATCTTTTTTTTTTTTATATAACAGAAAAAGAAGTACCATACCAACAAATTTGTATAAAATGTTTGTATTTTTGTATGGTATACTCGTACTCACTTCCATTTAGTTATAATTCGTTAGTTAGGTTCCATTTAGTATAAATTATACCGTATTAGCGTTATTGTGGCCTCTGGGAGAGCAAATTTAAAAATGGGATCTTATTTTCATATAAATTTTGTCTTTTGTATAATGTATAGGGATCTTATTTTGCTATATGAATAAACTGATATTATGGTATTGTGTTATTTTTAAAAAAATATTCAAAATTTTGTATCTAAATTGGTAAAATTTACAAAAAATACAAAAACATTTTCATCAATAATTTTCAATTTAAAAAAAAACAATGTTTTATTATCCGACGTAGAAGTAGAGTTTATTATCCTACTCTACTTCTATCAAGTTCTATTGATTGAACAGTGAACCTGAACAGTGAAGTGAACAGCGAACATTTAACACTGAAAATAAAATAATATTTTTGGAATGGAACATACAGAACATGCAGAATACAGATACAGCAAATAATAAAAAAAAAACAAAAAAAAAAATTTTTTTTTTGAGTGAAGTGAGCTACGCACACAATAATGACAAAAAAAAAAGGTATAAGCAATAAATTAGTATAATGTATAATATTATACAATACAAATATGCTGATACACATGTATTTTATTGTGTATAATTTTAAGTAATAAGAATAACCTTTGAGTGAATTATGTTTTTTTTTGTGTTAAATGCTGTTTGCATTTTGGTTATTATACCATATTAAACTATTGATTAAATTTCTATTAGTCCTTATTATTATAAATCAAAAAAATTGTTTGTTTTATTTATATTATTATTATTATTTTTTATTTTTCCTTATTATTTGCGAAGAAGACTAACATTAAATTAAAAAAATATAGTTCATGCAATCAATTTTTCCTGCAAAGGTTAAGCATGGTAGACAGGGGTTAAAAAAAAGCACCAAAGCAATTTGTATTTATATGCATTTGTATACATATGCAATTTGTGTATGTGTTGGAGCGTTCCGTCGAACTTACAAACACCCAGATAAATGCAGAATAATATATATATAATTATTAGTGAACGGAAACCTGACAACAATTAAATTATTAAACTTATCTCGTTTTAAAATGAATTAAAGTCAAAAAGTTTACTTTTAATATTTTTCTTTTTTTAATTAAAAACTACGCTACGCTTTGAACGACTAGAGCTCTTACATTCTAAATCAAAGTAATATTGATTTTTCGAATATTTGACATTTTTGATAATAACAATCATAGATACTAACAATCAATACTTAACATAAATATTAAAATATTTAGAATACCTAATTTGTCACTATACTCTGCAATTCTGAGAAACAAATAAAAGTTTAAAAACGTGATTATATTCTTAGATATATTAGGCTAAACTGTATAGGTACTTAATATTTAAATTAATGAGGAAGGTAAGTAATTTGCTACCAAAATCGTATGTAGTAAATATGGCTTCAAATTCTGACTATAAAAAAAATGTTGTTAATAATAATAATGTCCCAACGACCAATTACCCCTCCCGTGCTGCGCACGCGGGGAGTCACCATTCTCATTATTATTATCATTTAGCATATGATTAGGAGTGTCGTATACAAGGTCATCACAGTGCTTGGAAGAATAAAACTCTTCGTATTAAAAGCATAGAAAGATTCCAATAAATTAAGTTATTCAGTATGTAATACTGTGACGAGCATACTCACAATGGACTTTCATTAATTAAACTTTAATATTATATTTTAATTATATTCAAAAAGAATACAAGCACGTGATAACCCTTAATGAAGAATGTGTTAGTAAGGAGAGAATTGGGTCAGGAAATGCTTAAAACAAGCATGCAAAACAAAAAATAAACAAAAAAAAGGGGGGAATTAGTAAACACGATTAAGGAAATTAGTAATTAGTAATAAATTGATAGAATACTAAAAACAAACAAAAATAAAATCCATAAAAGGTAAAAACAATTAAAAATCTAGTAACTTTGATTTGCCTTCCAACATGTCAAGGCAAATCAAAGAACAAAAATCAATAAGCAATATGCTCACAAGTCAAAAGTTGAAGCAATTTAAAATCTCCAATCAAAAAAAAATAAAAATTATATCATAGTTTTAGACTATCTTCCAACATGTCAAGATAGGCTAAATCAAAATTTCGCGATTTTAAATTATGCCGAAGAAGCATTAGTCAATTTATTTAGTTATAAACTAAAGAAATTTAAAAAAAAAGAAAAAATAATAAAAATAAATACTTATATAAAAATACAACACATGCAAAACGCAATTTAGTCAAAGACACAAAAATAAAAAGAATAATAATAAAAATTAACAAAAATTAACATAATTTATTCACACTTATGTATACATGTTAAAAGTATGAAGTACTACTGATTCAACGTGAACAACTACATATACTACATGTATTACATGTCCTTCAAAAACTTATTACCTGTTTGAATAAAGCAGATTCTTTAGTTTGGACTTACTAATGTGAAAATCGAAGACATTAGAGTTATTGTTTACGTTACGCAACATTCTTGTAATTGGCTCATTCTTTCCATAATCCGTGCGATGAAAATTTAAACGAAAGAGGGCAGAATGCCTAAGAGAAGGAAAGTTAATATTGAAGTTAATGTGTTCTAAAATACCAACCGAGTCAACTGCACCTGAGAGAATTTGGTGTACAAATATAATATCAGCTACTTCAAGACGATTAAAGAGACTTTGCAGACCTAGAAGTTTAAGGCGGTCTCTGTAAGGGCGTAAGTTATATGGATCTGTCCATGAAAGACCACGAAGAGCGAAACGAACGAATCTACGTTGAACAGATTCAATCCTGTCTATGTGAACTTGATGAAAAGGTGACCATACCTGAGACGCGTATTCGAGTAATGGTCTTACCATAGTCAAATATAAAGCTCTCGGTGACATATGGGTCGGAAAATTCTTTTGACCATCTTTTGATAAACCCAAGAGCTGAATTAGCTTTACTGACAATATTATCTACATGAGATCTGAAATTTAGCTCGGTGTCTAATAGAATACCTAAGTCTTCAGTGGATGTGACATTAGAGACAATAACGCCGTTAATACTATAATAACGCGCTGATATTGCGTTTTACGGGAAAAGGTGATGCTTTGGCATTTGCTAGCGTTGAGTGCTAGGTTATTATTACAACACCAAATAGCGAAATTATTAACGTCACTTTGAAGAAGATGAGATTCACGCGGAGATGAGATTTGTTTAAATATTTTCATATCGTCAGCGTACACTAGAATGTGAGAATTTTTTATAATATTATGTACATCGTTTGTGGTTAAGATAAAGATCAGAGGGCCTAAATGGCTACCTTGTGGGACACCCGATTTAGCAGTGAAGGGATCTGAAATATTAGACCTAAAACGGACGTGATACACTCTGTTGCATAAGTATGAACTCATCCAATCTATAATGAGAGGTGGAAATCCTAGAGCACGAAGTTTAAATAAAATGACACTATGGGACAATTTATCGAAAGCCTGACTAAAGTCGGTAGCAATCGAATCCAATCTTCACAAGTATTATTCTACTATGAGCATGTATACGTTTTTAGTCTCGTCATTAGTTTATAAAAATTATTTCATCAGATTATGATTTTTTAATTACCAAAACTATGACCAATTTTCTCATAAGTTCATCATCATCATCATCATAACCATCATCATTACGTAATAATACTAACAGTCAGTCACAAGATTGACTAATGACATGACTCAAATGCTTATAACCGGTCTTTTATATAACAGTATTTGCTACATTTTTATAATACTAATATAGATTCTAAAGAAAGATAAAAGAAGAAAAAATAAATTTAATTTATATCTCAGAGTTAACAGGGTCAACTTTATTTAGTTTTTCTTAAAAATACTTTTAAAACAAAATTTTTAAATTTTTATAAGAAATTTCTTGCTCAAATTCAAATTTTGATTATATTACATCTTATTATTTTATTTTACAGCAAAATAATATTATCTAAAATTAATTATTTTTTTTTTTCTTCAATTTAAAATCTATTCATTATAATTATTTTAATTATAACTTTCATTTTAATCATTATGATAAAATTATTTTTTTTTTTTTAAAGATATAATTAACAATTTCTAAACATCAATGATTTTCTAAGATTTAATTAACAATAAAAACTCCCATAAGTTCTTTTGTTTCACAATGCAAACATTGAAATTAAATAAATAAAAAATAAATTAATAAAATTTAAAATTTTAATTATTGCTACTGAAAGAGAGAAAAAGAATATAAAAAAAATTTCTCATTCAGGATCAATTGAATCGAACTTTCAAAATTGAGTTCTACCTATTATAGAGAAAATAATATAAATTCAAGTTTACGTTTAGTCATTTTATCATATTATTTTTATTATTATTATTGTTATATTATTTAGCATTTGGTATTGCCTTTTCTCTATATACTACTGGTATTTCCACACTTACTTCACCGCATTATGTCACTACTTGTACAATAACACTACACAATGATATAGTATTTAGTGTTTAATAACATAAGAATTTTATTTTTGTTTTTGTTTTTCTTTATCTTATTTTCTCAGTGATCTGTTCCCTCTCTTACTATACTTAACTTGAATTTACCGCTATAAATACAGGTAAATAAATACATATCTAGGGTCAACGAACGTACTTTATAATTTTTTTTTTGTTATTCTTTTTTTTTTTTCTTTATATGAACGGGAAAAAAAAATTCTTGTTATTTGTTGTTACTTTATTTTCATTTTTATTTATTTATTTTTTTTTTTGTTCTTTTTGTTATTATTATATTGTTATTGTTTTTGAATTTCTTGTTGGTTGATTTTTCTGTACGAGCGAGCGTACAGAGATTTAAATGTAGAAAAAAATAATAAGACGCGAATATTTTTTTGTTTTTGTATTTGAATTTCATAAGGAATTTTTTTTTTTTGTTATTAAATAGAAAATTTTGTATTAAGAGTTCTGTAGAATGAAGTTGATGTGAGGACAGAAGGATTTATTTTATATTTCCATTAAAAATGTATTGACATTTTTGTTTTTAGACTGTGTGAAGAGGTGATGTATTAATGAAATTATCTAAAAATGTAAAATTGAAGCATTGAAAAATATTTCGCTGCATTGAAATTTATTAATATTTAGTTTTGAATTTGCTGAGTGGTTCAGTTAGAAGTATGTTTTAGCAATATAAGTGTTAAATTCACTATAACAGCTATATGGGATGTTATACTATTTATTTTGTTACTTATTTATTTATTTTAAAATTTAGTGGGATTAATCTCTTAGAAATTATTGCTTATATCTAAAGATACAAAAAACGATCATATTTCAATTGATAACAATTTGAAAATTACTCCAAACAATTTCTATTTTTTCTCTTAACTATAACTAATATATTATATTTATTTATTTCTATATTATATATTAACTTATACTATAATTAAATCTACCGCAACATTATGCCTAGTTTCCAGATTATTAATCGGAATAAAATTGCATTTTGCTAAGTAGCTGGTAACACTGTTTTCAATTAAATTAATTTGCTCAGCATAAAATGGCATCCAAAAATAGCATATCCAAGATATGGTCGAACCAAAGCAATTAAAAAATTAATATCAAAAAATTAAAATGTGAATATAAAATGAATTTACTTACATAATTACTTACGTGTCGAACATACCATGTAGATTTTGGGCCTGATTCATTAAAGTCTTTCATTTCAGATGGCGGTTTATCTCCTGCTAAATGTACAAAATTATTTTAAAACAAGTAAATGGTAGATGTATAACAATTAAAAAATCAAAAATAATACAATACATTAAGATGCTCAGATGAGCCCAGGATCACATTTGTTTTATGTCATTTTTCGGGTAATAGATGAAAATTATGTTAAGCATATAAGCATTTTTTTTTTTAAACTAAATGTTTTAACATATGCAATGATAAATTCGCAACAGTAAAGGTAGGGACTGTGAAATGGAATTACCAGAAGCTATCCTGGTGCGCACAAGAATTCAATGGTAAGATTGGAGTACAAAAATCCTGAAATATTCATCAACAAAAGGCTACAATTGCAGATCAGTTCAATTCATTTGATTTAAAAACAATGGCAAAATATCTCTATAAAAATCAGTTACTTATGATTTATATTTAGAATTACTTATTTATCAAAATGTCTCTATAGCTTAATGGATTAAGATAGCAGAAAAATATAATCTAAAACTATGTGGCAGCCACAGAATCAAATTTTCTGGGAGATAAAAATACGCCTCTTGTACTAGAAGATATACTATCTTAAGCGACACCAAGTAGAATAGCAATAGTAGACTAATCAATTACTTTGTCGATGAAATAATGATTTAAAACAGAAATGAAATCACAGTTTAATTATATTCTTAAGTGGAGTGAAGAAGAAAAAATTAAATGATCAAATTCACAAATGGTATTTGATTGATGTATGATTGCTATACGAAACTTAGCGAAGTGTATAAAGAAAATATCCTCTTGAAACAACAAATAGAGAAGCAAAACAAACCGAATCATCTAGAGTACAGGTTTATTACTGTAGAAGTAAATCGGGTTGCATATAATCAAAAGGTCCATAATCCATCTACAGATAGATTTAAATTGAAAAATAACTAGAATAGTTAAAGAACTGTCTTTGAAACAGTGCAAGCCGTATATTGAATTCATATTTCAATTTCAAGGCTTGTGGTTTTTTTTTTTCATCATAAGTTTGTTAGAATTGCATAGTGTTATTGGTTTTCAAAGACTTCTTACTGCATTTCGACTATAATATCAATCGACAGAATATATTAGATGTTCCAATAGTTCAAACATTCAAGTCAAGGTACATATAGTGTTACATAGGATTGACAATCCGGATAATATTCGGTTTGAACTATCCGGATATTTTCTGATTTACGGATAATTGAAAATTCGAATATAATTATCCGGATATTTGATTTTTGAGAAAGTAAATTTTTATCATTTCAAAAATTTGAAAATTGTATACCATACCCAAGTATCATTTTGTGTTCTATTACAGCTCTATAATAGTTTACACAGCTAAAATTGAACAACAAATTTTCTCTAATATTACTGCGGAAGCTCCTATAGAAGGGTTGTAGAGCTCTAATAGAGCTAAGTGGCGCACATTTAGAACTATTTTAGAACAAATTAGCTACCATATAAGCAGTTATAGAGCAGTTATAGAGCAAGAAATTTCAGCTTATTTTTATCAATTACGTTGCTGATTCGCTCTATACAAGTGTTTAATTAGCATTTGGTTACTCTTATGGAGGTAATATGTCGCTGAAATTGAAAAAAAAAACTACATTTTAATTCCAACTGTCAAAATATTATAATGTTATTTCTCTATAAGAGTTTATTAATCTTTTTAGTATACCAAATTATTATTTGTTTATCTGTGGAGATTTTGTTTCTCAAATAAAAATTGAAGTAGGAAAATAAAAAACTTTTATGGAATACTTGTTTACTTGTTTTTAGTGAATATAATACCCAAAATTTGCTTGCGCAGCGAGATTTATTTTGAAATCATACTAAATAGAACCAAAAATAACAATGCTTTTTAAAATTATCAAATTTTTAATAAATATTTAAATTTTATTTAAAAATAAAAATATTTCAAACACAAAAATAAGTCTGCAATTGATAGAAAATTTATTTTAGAACAATAATAGTATGTAAAAAATAATTTTTAAACCACGATTATCAAGTATTTCAGGCTTAAATAATATTTTAGTTTTTAGAATTTTAACATTTTTTGTTTAATTAGGCATTTTTCTAAGAAAAGATGGCCGAGCTTCCTGCGAGCTACTATGAGAGCTATATAGAGCACTTTAATTATAGTTTTGTCAAATATTAGAGTGGATCATATTTAAATTATGAATTTTCTTTCAAATAAAATACAAAACGATATAAAGTGCCATATTTTGAGTTGTTACGATATTTTTGATGATTCAATATTTAATATGACGAATCTCAATAAGAACAAATAGATTCATAACCTCAAAAAATTAATAACTTCCCCAAAAAAAAAAAACATTTCCAATTGTCTTGTAAAGATATGCAATAGTTAGGTAAAAACTAACTATTTAGCTTAAAGGCTTTCTTAAATAATTAGCTGAAAACCGAGTTCCATAAATTACCCCCGGACTCATAAATTACACTCGAAAATTACACTCGGACTGCATAAAAGTTTTAAAAATACAGTTGGTAACTTTTGATACCAGGCATCTGAAAACGTCTGTTTTAAAAAAAAAACGACAGGTAAATGTAGACAGCAAAGGTATAAGTTAAAGTATTGTTCAAAAAGTTCTTCAAAGCAAAAGTTTTTAAATTTATGAACTATTGAATATATATGTAATATACATGTTGAAAAACTTCGTACTTGACAGTTCATTTCATTTCACTTTTTTATAAACATGTTTTCGGTTTTTAGGTACAATATAGTTTACCATTTCCACGTGGTTCTTAAATAAAGTAATCTAAAATATAAAAAACAATTTTGAGTGAACTCGATAAAATCAATTAAAAGGCTTAAAGTTAAATTTTCAATTAAAGAGATATAAATATAATTGAAAAGGAACTGAATATGAACGGCTGGCATGTTTTTTATTTGACATAAAATATTCAAGTGAGGAAAACAAGGTTTAAAAAGTTGATTTTAATCAGATGGTAAATAATATTTTGGCCGAAAACTGACGAAGAAAAATTAATTTTTTTTACAATATAAAGTCATCAAAAGAAAAATAAGAAATAAGAAAATAATAGCTATGGGAACAATCCCCTAAATATGTAAAGAGTTTTTAATTTTAAAATCCCATTTTGTTTTTTTCAATATCTTTTCACACGTAATATTAAATATTCTATAAGATCGTTTGTTTAACAAAAATTACAAATTCATAGCTATGTATCTATAAAACTAAATTTATCTGTCAAATTCAAAATTTTGCCAAAAGTATTTTTAAATTTTTTTTATGTACTGTGTTTTTATTTTTTTTAATTTATTCTAATTTCAATTTATTAAAATAATATAATACTTCAAATGGAAAAATTGATATTTCTGAACTGAAATTTTCATATCACCGATTCAATGTCAGATACAATAGAAAATTATCTTGTTTCTTTCGCCCACTCTAATAAATAACAACATGAAGTTAGCTACATAATAATTCAATTTGTTTTTGTAATTTATTTTGACATAATTTTGGCGGTTGCAAATTTGCTGTATAACTGTTGCATTGGAGGACTTATGGAAAGCTTATAGACCAATTTTGTTGTTGTGTCATTTTTGTTTTGTTTTTCATATTTAAATGTCAGATGGTTATACTTATATTTTGTTAAAGGTTGAGGGTATGTGCATAATTAATATATTTAAAAGAATCCGAGTAAAAACAAATGTTAAACAAATTACACCGATTAACCATCACAAAATACATAAATTTGGAAAATTCGTATTTGTAATGTATATGTACCTATATTAGAATTGAATAATCAACATTTATTAATAATATATTAGATAGAAGAAACAAGAAGCTTAAGTATTTATTTTGGTTACTTTTGTTTTTTATTTTGTAATATTTGAATTGTTACATTATTTTATGATTTGAACAAAAAAATATTTTACATAAAGTACAATTTAAACAAAAATGAAGTTATCAATTGAACAAAAACTTAATTTTTATATTTTATTCTGAAAATTTTACACACTATACATTTGATACTGAAAAATTGTGGCTCCATTTTCTCGCAATCCGACAAATATATACTATTTAAGTAAGATGATTTAATTGGCATTTCAAACATTTCTTTTATACTTTTTAATGAACCATGTATAAAAACTTCTCCAATTATTGTTTTTTCGACTGCTTTTGTTTCTACAATGTTATTATTTTTTGTTGTGGTACGTTCTAAACATTCATGCTGAGAATTTAAATTAGATATTACCCGAATTTTCGCTTTCATAGAATTAATGCTTTATTTTGATTTTTCACATAAAATAATTCTTTTTTATCTGTAATAATTATGTCCTCTTGATTTTTTTAAAAATTTTTATTTAAAATTAATATTTTTTACATTTATTTTTTTTTAGATCCGCGTTTTGCTTCTAGTTCTCATAAAAACTTCTAACGAACTGAAGAATAAAAAATTATGACATAATTATGTATGAGCGTTATATTATGCTCTATAAGTTATGTTAAAGAAACAAATTAGTTGTCGAGTTTCTTCGGATTTATATTCGTGCTGCTCTATAAGAGTGATCGGTTAAAATTAAAAAGTGCTAATAGAGCTTAACTAATTCCGAAGTTGAAGCTCTATAAATGTTGTTCTATAGAGCTATAATAGAGCTAATAACCTCTATTAGTTATTTTATTGCAACTCTTAAAGAGTAAAAAATTAAATCTCACAAAAAATGCTAATTAGCTGCTCATGCAGCTCTTATAGAGCAGATCATTTTAAATAAAAATCTTAAATGCTAATTTGTTGTCAAAATGTTAGTTTATAGAGCAAATTTGCTTCAGAGAATGGTTAAAGAACAGTACTAGAGCAAATTAGCTTTCTCGAAACAAATTAGCTGCAAAAATTGTTACTTGGGTAATTATTACATTAACTGTTGGATTGCAAAACAAAATGGAACTCATTGGCTCCTATGATTGTACGACTCCTAATTCTAAAAAAATGTATTAAGCAATCTGACTTATTAGGAACAGAAAAAGGATATTACAATGAACAAAATTTCGTAGTCCTATAAAGTATGTTTAAATATCTTAAAACCAATTGAATTACATGTAAAAGAGTTGAGTAACGAACAAGCAACACTTTTATCTAGTGAAGGTGTTTTTGAATTTATGTTTAAAAAATTAAACGATATTAATTCAGATTTAAGCAATGAAATGTTGACGACGATTAAAAACAGAAATCTTAAAACGAAATAAAGAAGTAGTATATTTGATGAAATTTCTACAAAATTCATCAATCTGCCGAAATGATAATTTTGATGATATTACATATGCCTATGCAGAAGATATAATGAGTCGATTGTATGAAATTCCAGAAGATCAAAATCATGTGTCTTCATCTGAGTCTGAGGATGGAATTTGCAAACCGATTATATTGGTTATGGAATTGAAACAATCTATAGCTTCCATGAGCAGTGAAATTCCAACAAAATTTCAAAATAATTTAATTCTTTACAAAAAGAGTTTAAACTTGGAAATCTAACTCACAACCTAAAGAAACTTTTGAATGCCCTTAATACGATCCCACCAATCTCTAACAGCAGTGAGAGAGTTTTACCGATTTTCAACAAAATTAAGAAGGATACTTTAGTTTCCATTGTTGAACGCTTTGGTATTCTTGAAATATTATTTTAATAATGAATAATAAATAAATAATTATTAAAAATAATAAAACTATATTAATATTATATACTTCCTTTTTCTTGAATTAATATCGAATAAAACGAACTTAAAAACTCAAATATTTTGGTTTTTATTTTTCTAAATTTCAGAATTGGCAAATATCCTAATATTTCATGTTTAAGCTATTTGATATCCGGATGCCAGAAAGTCCGGATAATTGATATCTCTAGTGTTACCTTATTCCATAATCAAAATATATCTTGTAAGTCTATTTAGAAATAAAAATTTTAACTTTCAAGGAGTACTTTGACTTAAGAGCTTTCCCCTTCTTTAGAATTATTACAATTTAATTGTATAGTTGTAAAATGTTTTTACTAATGTAGGCTATTTCTCAGATCTGAACCAATGATTGGCTCTAAAATTCGCTTTTTGTGAAAGTGTACTTTCTCTATGTTATTTAGGTTTACTTTTTCACATTATAAGAGGGTTGAACGTCCACTCGATAAATTGATTATTAAATCTTGAGTTAATTCATAGTCATTGTTGCCAGACAAAGTGAAAATTTAAAATCATTATAAATTTATTTACAGTTGTAATCAAATCATAATAACAATCATAAAAACAAAATAAACGAATAAAAAACAAAATGGCGTTAAATTTTCTTAAATTACAAAAATTATGAAATTTTTTTGATATACAGCGACATTTAAAAATGAGTGAATCAGTTTTATGATCTTTTATATTATCGAAATAATTTGTTGATGCTTTGTATGGATAAACTAAACGATATATATACATATAAATTTTTTCCCCCTGAAGCATTAACTTTCCCAGTTCAGGTTATTCTATCAAGTTATTGTCAATTTGTTGTTGAAGTCAAAACAAAAATAAACTTTTTGTTCTATAGAGTGAAATTTCGGCGAAGTGTTGAAATATATGTCTTCAAAATCGAAAAATATTATTTTTCATTTTAATTTATTGAGTTCAATATCATCCAGGTTATTCAATTTCTTTCATTAATCTAACCGAGCTCCTACCAGAATCACCTGACCGCTGAAAATCTTTTCATGTTATATTTTCTAAACATTTGCTTCAGCTACAATGTAGTTTTTCCCTCTATAGATATTTCGATTCAAGGAGAACCATAAGAAATTCTGTTGAAGTTTATATAATTATTAAACAAGCTAAGCAACATTTAACAATAAAAAGACCCTACTGCTTATGGCTAAGTGAAAGTTAAATCAAAGCCCGATAAACAAAATGTGTCGTAGAAAGATGAAGGAACACAATGTGTTCCTATTTGTGTACCCAGCAGAAGAGAAAAATAATAAAAATATTTTTTTTTTTGTTTTTCTTTTACTTGATTTTTCATTTCTATAATAATTATCCAATAAATATCTATGTAGAACATAATTTTCAAATCCTAGAAATAGCAAATAGCTAGGTAACTATGACGACCGAATGCAATAAAGTTTAATAGGATTCGGTTGACAAATTATTTTTTTATTGCGTTAGTTTGTTTTTGTTATTGTTTCTTGTAAGTACTAAGCTAAGTGTGAATTATTCTTATAATTTTTAAAATAAAAAAATAAAAGTTGTGAATTGGATTTCAATAAAAGTTTAAAATACCAGGTATGTTTTTTTTTTTTTTTTTTTTTTTTAATGGCCAAAATAATGGGATAGACACCCTAGCTGCTTTCGCAGAATTTTAACCAGTTAGTAATAGTAATAGAATAAAAGAAAGTACAAAGGAAATAAATAAATAACATAAACGGAAAATAAGAAGAGAATAGATGAGAAATAGAAATAGTAACACAGGTTTACAGACAACTTAACAGAAATTGATTCACTCGTTTTTTGAAAACTTCCAAGTTGTATTTTAGGGGGAACACATAAGGTGGTAGAGTGTTCCATAGTTTAGAGGTTCGGTTAACGAAAGAATTTTTGTATTTCACAGTTCTGGTTCGAAGAGGTTCGACTACAAATTTGTGGGAAAGGGCTGCTTTGCGAGTATTTCGTTGGAATGGTTTTATTTTTGGCATAATACTTTTAATTTCGTCCGTCAGAACAATTACCCAATAGATATTTATAAAACAGAGTGGCTGCTCCTACATTTCGACGGTGACTCAGCGATGTTAGGTGTTGTGTAACATCTCCATCATTAATAATTTTGATGGCTCGCTTTTTTACTTTATCTAAGTACTGGAGGGTACTGTTGGGTGCACCGCCCCAAATATGTGAGTTATACTCAAGTCGTGGTCCAATGTATGCCTTATATATTAGAAGAAGGTTGGATGATGTAAAATATTTTTTACTTCTGCTTAAGAATCCCAAACATTTCGCGGCATCTTTTGCAATTGCAAAAATATGGTCCTGCCACGAAAGTTTGTTGTTTATCTCCATTCCAAGAATTCGTAAGGTTTCGGAGTTTTCAATATTTACATTATCGAAAAGGATGTTTGGTAATGAAGGCCTTTGCTTTGTTGATATTAGGCAGCTCTGGGTTTTTGAAGCGTTAAATTTTACCCTATTTACACTTCCCCAGGCTTGAATTTTTTGGAGATCGCTGCTTAGAGCTCGAGAGATGTTATTTCGTTCTCTATTTACCGAAGTCTGGGTCACTTCAGCAGCTTTCTCAAAAAAATACAAGGCATCAAGGGTGCTATCATCAGCAAAGCTATGTATATGATTTGAAGACGTGGATAGGAGATCATTTATAAAGATTATAAATAATGTTGGAGAAAGAACTGAGCCTTGAGGGGCACCAGCATTGATATTGAATTTTTGGGACATAAACCCATTCAAAACAATTTGTATTGAACGGTTTGAAAGGAAACTTTCAATCCACGTATTGAGTAAGTTTCCTAGACCAATTGCTTCTAGTTTTTTTAGTAATGCTGCGTGCCAAACGCTATCAAAAGCTTTGGAGATATCTAGAGCGATAACTTTAGCTTCACCGTATTTTTCTATGCATTGGTGCCATTTTTCAGTCAAAAAGGTCAAAAGATCACCAGTTGACCTTTTTGACCTAAAACCATATTGGCAATCGCTTAGAAGGTGATTGCTTTCTAGATATGTTTTTAACTGGAAGTTAATTATAGTCTCCATGACCTTTGATATTACTGATGTTAAAGCAATTGGCCGGTAGTTTGAGGGATTTCTAAGGTCACCCTTTTTTGGGATTGGCTGGACATGAGCTATTTTCCATGAGGATGGGTAAATACCAGAAACATATGATTTGTGGAAAAGTTTGCTCAGCGGTCTGGCTAGGGTGTTTGCACAATTTTTTAGTACTAATGGAGGGATGTTGTCAGGCCCGGTAGATTTGTTGGAATTCAGATCCTTTAGAACTTTTGCAACAACTCGAGGACGGAAGTAAACTCTTTTAAGTGAGCATTCAGTTGGTTCAAAGGCAGGTGGAGTTGCTGTTGTTTAGAAAGCTTTCTTTTTGTTTTTGACTGCTTGCTTGCATATGTTATTGAACCAATTATATTTTTGAGTTGGTTTAGCACTCTTAAGTTGACTCGGAATGAAAAGCTGCATTCCGAAAACTATAGTACTAGTTAATGCATTTGCAGTGAGATTAACATTTCTGTGACGAAAGATAATATTCCAATCAAAATTTTTGAAGAAACTGTTTAAACCACCCCAATTGGCTTTATTGAATTGCCATATTTTTCGTTTGGGAGGAATTTTCTGATTGGTGGAATTAGAAGCTATGAAGCGCGAGTTAATAAGGCAGTGGTCAGATTAATGTAAATGTTGCCAAGATTAATGTAAATGTGGACTAAAAAAATTAGTTGTACCAACTTTTCTTTGCAGTGTCCCTAAAGTTTTTCTGTTGTGTCCGTATTTTTACTCTTACAACTTTACTTATTTTATCGACTTTTTTTTTGCAGTGTCCCTAAAGTGTTTTCACTGTGTCTGTATTTTGATTCTTAGAAAATCGTAATTTGAATCAAGTTTTGTAGAATAATTCAAGGTTTGTTAAAATTAAAATTTTAAGCAATATTTATAAATTAGTAAAAATCAATGTTATGTTACTTTTTTATAGAATTAGAAAACGTTTGATTCTCCCAACTCATCAATAAAGGACCAAATATTTAAAAAAAAGAAAATAAAAAGTTTTAAACAAAATAGTTTAAAACTTTCAGCACCCAAATTATGAAACAGTTTGCAGAAATTAAAAATCAATTTGATTAAAAATCAGTGCAAGAATTTAAAGGAAGAAAATATTCAATAAAATATCAAAATCTGAAATTACTACAATATCTAGAATATTTGGTTCAGCTATGAAATCTTTGGAACCAGAGATACGAAAGGCAAAAACAAAAAAAGCCAAAATTATTATTGTATATTCAAAATATTATATAATATAAATTATTTAAATTAAATAATTAAAACCATTAATACGTTAAAAGTTATTGTTCTATTCTAGCTGGAAATATGGTACAGTAATCATGCACTTGGCACAAGAATTGAATTTTGTTTAATTTTTGAAAAATATTATAAGAGAATACGAAATGTGTCGACATTTTATCGACTAAATTTGCCGTAAATAGGGGCACATGTGTGTGAAGTTTGTCGACACTTCCTCGACACTTGTGTTGTTAATATCAAGAAACACATGTGTCCAAAATGTGTCGACACTTTATCGATTAAATTTACTGTAAATATCATGAAACACATGTGTCCGAAAAGTGTCGACATATACGCGACACTGTATTACAATGAGAGACACATGTGCCTGGACATTTGCGACCATTTGCACCATTTTTATCTCTACTTGTGTCGTGAATGTGTTCCATGGGCACGGAACACATTCACGACTTTTTAGGCACACTTTTGTCAAAATTGTTTACCGGGAAGGTATCACTTGCACAAGAAATAAACAATAAGAGTGATATGATTTATTTAAAAAAAAAAACACACACTAATTGTTAAAGAAATTCAAATATTCTTTATTTAATGTGAAGTGCAATCGATACAATTAACTTTTGAATAAAACGTCATTCAAATGGCCTCCACGACTTCTTCTGCAGGAACGAATTCGATGAACCCAATTTTCGAGCACTTTTTCCGCTAAATCCAGTCGTATGTCATAAATAGCACGTTCAATATTGACTTGTAAAGCTTGAAGAGAGTCTTGTTTATTGCTAAAGACCAATGACTTCAAATAACCCCACAAGAAATAGTCTAATGGTGTTAAATCACAACTTCTTGGAGGCCATTCAATATCACAATTTCTTGAAATAATCGAAACTCCAAACTTTTCTCTCAATAATTCAATTGTTGCACTTGCTGCATGACACGTAGACCCGTCTTGTTGGAACCAAATGTTGTCAAGATAAACTTCTTCCAATTTCGGCCATAAAAACTTGGTTATCATCAATCTATATCGCTCTCCATTAACAATAACGGTGTTACCAGCTTCATTTCGAAAGAAGTACGCACCGATGATTCCACCATACTAAAAACCACACCAAACGGTCAATTTAGGGGAATGTAATGATTTTTCATGAATAATTTGTGGATTTTCTTTGCACCAAAATTGACAGTTTTGTTTATTTACCGCACCACTCAGATGAAAGTGAACCTCATCGGAGAAGATGATTTTCTTAAAAAAGTCGTTATCGTTTTCAAGTTGTTCCAAGACAAAATCAGCAAATTCACGTCATTTGTAATGAAATTGTAAACATTACTGAACTCAATGAAAAAAAACGACAGATCATGACATATTACAAATGGCCGAAACGTCACTTCAAAATCATATCATACCTATTGGAAAACCCCATACCATATCAACATTATTTACATATTAAATTATTCTCTAATAACGATCTACAGAAACATTTGAGATTCAATTCACAACAGAATAATTTCAGTAGGCTAGCTATACCCACTCGTGTAGGGTAAAAATATTTTGTACTTATACCTACTTATAATTTTGCTTAATTTCACTTAAAATATATTCAAACTATATTCAAAATATTTTAAACGGTTTTTCAAAACATTTTTGATCAAAGCTGGCCTATCCCGAAATACCAAAGTTAAAATTTACAGAAAGCTTGTACTTTCGGTCCTATTTGACGGATCAGAATCATGAAAACTGCCATTTTGTATACATTTAGTGCTTTTTTCGTCACATATATATCAAAATTAAATTCAAGAGACTATAATAGTTCGAACACTTAGAACGGATAGAAGAATAGAAAACCGAATCTTTTAATGCAAATTCTAAGGTACAAGATATTGGGGGTAAACTAAATCCTCTTTGGAGAGATAAAACAATGACAAACATGAAGCAATTTCGTATTTAATTAGATAGAAGCCTATCGTGACTGTAACAATGAAAGACATTGCTGAATCAGCCCCAGGACCTACATTGTCTGTTGATGGTCATCTAAATAAGTAAGTAGAATATTTTAAATCTTAAATCTTATGATCGAGTTTATAATTGGAATATAGAATCAATTGAGTTCAACTGGGATCATAGAAATAGAAATTATAATTAATATGGAAATCAATTTGTAGAATATCTTTTGACTTCAGTAGACAACGTGATTAATGGGAAATAGGGAAAGTTTAATAATTTTGATTGTGATGATTATGCAATTTGTAAACAAGGCAACAGTTTTATTATTGATGCAAAATTTGTTTATAAAAGCTCAAGTACCGATAAATTTGCTCAAGTACCACTAGCATTAGAAATCAACTTAAGAGACAACAAATAAATATTTAATACTGTTTATAAGACAACTTTTAAAATGTTATTGTAATAAATATATGTGTAGCAGACCGGTACATTGTGCGATTTAATCTATACTTATATCTGTATAATATGATATAACCATAATTTAAAATATTACTTTAAATGGTACATTTCCAATTGTATATTAAATTTTGACAATTATTTATACATTTTATTTAGTTGATTTATTTGAATTGAAATTGAAACATGCGATGTCCGAAAATAACGAATACACATTCATAAGACAGACTTTAGAACAATCATCTCCTAAAACTGTAATTAAATTTTTCGCATCATGGGTTCTTTCTTTCTTCATTATTTTTGTTTTGTTTGTTTTCTTAATAATCGTAGGTTTTGTGAAAAATTATTTCTTTATACAATTTGGCAATTTTTGAAATGAAACAACATTTTTTTTTTGTTTTTTTGGGAATGAGGAAGTCAATTTCCCGCTCGCCGTTTCATCTTTAAAAATCATATAAAAATAATAAAAATCAAAAACTGATATTAATTTTTGTTATAAAATTTATAATTTTTTTATTTATAGCTAACAGCAAAAATGTAACTAAATTTAAGCAAAAAACAAAAATAACAAGTTCTGCCAAAAATGAAATAAAAAAAAATAAAAACAACAAAAACACCAAAAATAAAATAAAAAAAAATATGCCCAAAATCACTGTCAGAAAACATTAAATTCGTATAATATGCGCAATTGTATAATTCTTAGGCTGTAAACTAACTGTATATATTTTTTATATTATTGAATTTTACCTGTGCATTGACCCTTTTGTGAAAATTTTCGTTTTTCATAATAATATGTAATGTAGGTAGGTATAAACGAGTATATGGAATGAAGTACTGATGATCTTGTGTGGAGCAAAAGGTATTAATTTGATTTTTGTATTTTTTATTTTTATTATTTTTTTTTTAAATTTCTGATGAGATTTTGGTAAGTTTTTTTTTATTTATTTAATGGAGCTGGTGAAGTTGACTTTTAAATTTTAAATTGGTTAGTTTTGTAATGCTGAAGAAAATTATGTATTCGGCGGACAATTAAATTACTTGTATGTAAATGTAAACTTTCACAATGGACCTTAATGGCCTAAGTGTATCGCCGTACTGTCGGCAGCCACTATACTACCTATGTAAATTAATATTGAACAAAAGTATACTTTGTTACTGTAACTAAAGAGTATACTTTGTTACTAATACTTTGTTTAAATAAATTTTTGAAATGAAGGCCATAGCTCAAGCGCCTGAAGCTCAAAAAATAAATTTATTGTGATTTTAGTTGTAATAAATGTAAATATAAATAAAAAAAATTAAAAAACTTCCTGAAAATGTTGTGGGTAGGTCTAGGTAGGTATTTGTAGAATAGTTGTGGGTAGGTATTTGTGGAATACATGACCATTCTGAGAAAAGCTTGTGGGAAAACAATTTTGGTTTAAAATTTTAATACAACAACTCATCAAGTATTTTATTGATTCTTATATAGCTTTATTTAAAGAATGTAATTTTAGTACTACCAGATGGGTTCTAGATTTATAGTTTAAAAAGCTTATTTGTTCGTTGACCTTTCTCTTCGAGAATTATTTCAAAAAATAATCAGTTATGAGTTCATGAATTTTCTTATGGTAAATTGCACTTCTTTATGTTTCACTACATTAAAAGTATAAATGGAGGCCTGAAAAAACCATAATGGATTTCAAAGGTCTACACAATAAAATTGAAAAAAAAAAATGACATAAATCGCCAGAAAAATTTAAATATACTCACATTAATTTTAATAATAATAGTTATTATTATTATTGTTATTATTTTTTATTGAATATAATTAAAATTATACACAATATTGATTTACAAGCATTATCCACCGGGACTATCTGGTTAATTTTATTAATAAAGACATAGAAACTATGCCAAAAATAAATGTATGGTTTTCTTAAAGTAAATCTGACAGTTATTTGAAAAATAAATATACACCCTCTTTGCTACACATGATTAGTTAGGATCAACTCAGTTTTAATACTCTCAATTGAAAACTTTAGCTTTTGGGGATTGTTCGTTGAGCCTGGAATTAAAAGATAAACACATGTCCAAAAGTAGTCTGAATATAAATGAAGACACGAGAAGATGAAGGCGTTATCTAACAAAATCAAAATTCCGAGTAAATTGAAGTCAAAGTTTTTTTGATATAATTTTTTTTTGTCTAGTTTTATTAAAGCCGTAATATACAAAGATGGTTAATAACGGTAGTACTTTTTTACTCATTATAGACTGATTAATAAGAAACTTGTATTTTTTGAGCTATTTGTTGAAATGTGTAGATAGCTCCTTCATCCATTTAAATAAACCAAAAACAAAAACCAATATAAGTGTGAAAGAAAGGTTTATTAAATACAAAATAACGTAATATCTTATCAAAATACAATAATATTAAACAGTAATCATCATTAGTTCTTAGTAAATGGAAATTTAAGTAAATTTTATTCTTTAATATTTCAAAATTAACCATTTTTCGTCTTACCAATTACATTTTAGTTAACGTATAAATAACTCTGATCACATTTTTTAATTTGTATGAACAAAAATTTTTTTTTTTTTTTTTTGTCTTTATTCTATACAACTATCTACATAAAATATAAAAGATATTGAGTATAATGTTGGAATTAAAATTGACGTGATGTAACTGACATGTAATCTAAGTCAAAAATCCATTGATTCTTGACTTAATATTCAAATTTATATTTATGGAGTCTCAGGTAAAGTGAATCTAGTAGATAAATCCAGCGGTCTGAAGCGTCTTAATCTGCGCTCGCTTGTTCGTTCATTATTGTTGAGTTGAGGAGCAAGTAAATTTGGATGGTTTTCCAGTCGAACATAGTATTTTTCAGCTTTCTTTTTAATGAATTTCTTAACAGATGGGATATTTAAATCTGATCTAATTGTGTCATTTCGGACATACCAAGGCGCGTTGACTATAGACCTTAATACTTTGGACTGGAAGCGTTCTATTATTTCGATGTTGGAGTTACTAGTTGTTCCCCATAGTTCCAACCCGTAGCTCCAGATTGGCCTGATGATAGCTTTGTACACTGCAACTTTACATTCTAGGGATAAATTGGAGAAACGACCTATTAGCCAAATTAATTGGTTGCATTTTAATCGTAGTTGTTTATTTTTGCTGATGATGTGGCTTTTCCAAGTGAGGCGTCTATCCAAGTGCATACCTAAGTACTTAACCGAGTCTTGGTGAGTCAATTCCATGTCGTTAAGGTGAACAGCGGGGCAATTTCCCTTGCGATTAGTAAAGGTGATATGAAGGGATTTCGATTCATTGGCCTTTATTCTCCACTTTTTCAGCCAGTTTTGTATATCCAATAAGTAGTTCTGAAGAACTTCTGAAGCTAATCTCGGATTAGTATGAGACACTAAGACCGCTGTGTCGTCAGCAAAGGTAGCAGTGAGTACCCTCGGCGATGTTGGGAGGTCTGCTGTAAATATCAGGTAAAGTAGTGGGCCAAGGACACTGCCCTGAGGAACCCCAGATTTAATTTCTTTTAGTGACGATTGTTCCCCGTTTTATTTAACGAAGAACCTCCTATTTGATAAATAAGTTGACAAAAGTTGCTGGTAGTGGTGAGGAAGTAGTTTTTTAAGCTTGTAAAGGACACCTTTGTGCCAAAATTTGTCGAAGGCTTGCGAAATGTCCAGAAAAGCTGCAGAACAGTATTTTTTCTTGTCAAGTGAATTATTTATATGGTTCACTACTCTATGTATTTGCTCAATTGTTCCGTGATTGTGACGAAAGCCAAACTGATGAGCTGGTACGATATCTCGTTCATTATTTATTTTAATCAATCTTTTGGCTATTAGTTTTTCGATTAATTTTGATATTACTGGCAGAAGACTTATTAGTCTATATGAACTAGTTTCATTTGGCTCTTTCCCCGGTTTAGCTAACATTATGATATGAGCAGTTTTCCAGATATCTGGGAAGTAGCTAGCTCTTAATATAGCATTAAAAATGTGGGTTAAGAATTTTATACTGCAATACGGAAGTTCCTTTACCATTTTGCCTGTGATACCATCATACCCAGGAGCCTTCTTGTCTGACACAGAGTTTTTTATAATTTCCTGTACTTCCTTTATCCGGACTTTCTTTATCGGTAAATCCATTTGATAAGGCACTTCAAGGTAGTTTTCGTCGGTTGAAATTACTGGTGGATACGGTACAAACACTTTTTGTAAATGTGATGCAAAAAGCTCTGCTTTCTCACCATCGCTTCTGGCCCAATTACCATTTGATTTCCTTAGTGGAGGTATAATTTGTTGTGGCCGTTTCAGTTTTCTTGTTGCTTTCCACAGTGAGTAGTTATTAAGATCGGTATATGTTAGTCTTTCAAGGTAATTCTTCAACGAACTTTCTCTGGCTTTTATTTAACAAAAATTTAAGTTCTTTGATTGCACGGTTTAACCTGGCTTTGATTTCAGGGGATCTAGTTTGTTGCCAATATTTCCTAAGGTTTCTTTTTTCCATGATTTTGGATTTTGTTTCAGGTGGAGAAATAACATATTTTCGGATGTTACCTTGCGTCGGAGTTGATGACATTGCTGCTTCAATCATAGTTATATTTAGGTTTTTTATAGCTTCATTGATATCTTGGGGGTTTTTCAGTCCTATATTTAGAGAAGTTTTCATTTCAATTTCCTTCCTATAATTATCCCAGTTAGTTTTTCTTGTATGTAACCGTTGTTCATTTTGAGTTATTACTACTTTGGATGAGGCAGAGATAATGATAGGCGTATGATCTGAAGACAGCTCGAGGCTTGATTTCACAGTAAATAGTTTTGGTGAGATACCTTTCGAGACGCAAAAATCCAAAAGATCCGGTGTCTTATTAAGATCAGAAGGCCAGTATGTAGGTTGTCCAGTAGACAGATAATTCAAGTTGAATTCTTGCATGGCTAGTAGTAGCTAGTAGTCTTCCTTTTTGAGTGATCAGCCTAGAGCCCCAAAACGTATGTTTAGAATTATAATCTCCACCGGCAATAAATCTATTTCCCAGAGTTTTAAAATAATCAATAAATTGAGATTTGTTGATATTGTGTTTAGGAGGGCAATATATAGCTGAAATAGTTAAGGGTCCATTCCAGTCAGCTATCACGACATTTGTTGCTTGAATATGATTAAAATTATATTTAGGAAGTTCATAGTGCTGTATGTTTTTCCTGATGTTTATTGCAGTACCAGCATGAACCGTCCCATCAGGATGATTTGTGGAATATGTGTTGTAATTTTTTATGTTAAAATAACTTTTGTTTGTAAAATGGGTTTCAGAAATTAACAAGATGTCTATTTGGTGATCAATAATAAAATGATACAATTCTTGTTGATGGTTTGACAGTCCGTTGGCATTCCAGACGACTATGTTGAGGAGTTTAGCTATTTTTATGTAAGTTTAGGAGAAGTGTATTAACGAGGTTAATCAAAGGCCCAACTTGTGACATTAATTCTTTCACCATGTTTTTTAATTCGAAAACTTCATTTGAATTGGTTGAGGAGCTGATAGTACAAGTTGCATTATTGTTTGATATGATAGCTGGTTGCTGTGGCGTATCACTCTTGTTTTTTAATATTTCCGCATAGGATTTATGGCCAAAAAATTAAAAAATAATATTTTTATTGACCTTTTTTCATCTTATAGTATAATACTAATCACATTTTTTAAATTTTAATATCAAAACTTTATTTCAATTTTTTATTTTATTCCAATATTTTAAAATTAATTACTTTTTCATATACCTAAATGATATGATAATATTTGAAGTAACAAAAATATTAATATTCAATTCAAAAATATAGCTAAATATCTGTAAAATTAAGTGTTAAATTTTAATACTAGATATTCAAATTTTAACTTTTAATAAATTTTCATAGAAATAAAGATATTCTTCTTTTACAAAAATTAACTGTTGATGAAAATTATTTTTTTTTTCGTCTGAAATAAATCCAGACTTTCCAACAAGTCTTTCCATATGAATATCTTCAGAGGGTTTAGGCATACTTTAATTTTTAATAATATCGACTTTTTTAAATGACATATTTTTATCATATATGACTCTTTATATATAACATATAAGAACCATTATTCAACCCGGATCCATTTAATACCGTTTCTAAATTTCACTCTTTCATTTAGTTTATCTAAATTAGATTTTTTTTCCAAATTTCCAACATCTCTGAAATGTTCAGCCATATCAATTATTGTAGTATTTTTTGAATGCATTCTGAATAATTTGTCGGTACTGTTCTGGCAGATATATAGTGTCATGCTTCCGCAATACCTTCTCTATTCTTCCAAAATCTTGGTCCGAAATTGATGATCGATGCTACGAAAGTAATCACTTAAAATCAAATATTGGTACAGAGAGATCATTGCAAAATTTTTATTTTGTCCTCCACAACAATCAGACCAAATTACTAATCGGTTACCTTCATTCATTTTTTCATCCGTTTCAATGAATTTTAGCAAGGAAATACATATTTCTGAGCTTCCTGTTCACAAGCAAAAGCAAACTTACTAAAATTTTTTTTGTAATATTATGAATTCTAAAATTATAAAACTACATTTGCCTTAATTAAAACGCTTTTGATGTTGTTATTTTTGGAAGAGGCATAGTCTGCTGTAAATCCATTGTTATGAAAACAGTATCGCTTGGTACAGTATCGTTCTATTTTTATCGTGTTGCATTGCTTTAAATGCATGAGGAATATTTCGTAAATGTTCCTGGTTATATTTGCCAGCATCACCGGTATTGCATGTGCCAATTTTGGATATCCAAACGACAAATCGAATTAAAAATGTTTGAATAATATGTTTTTTTAACTTTAAATTATCCCGCCAATTTTTTTTTTTAATATTATTTTTTCTATTCCACGTGTTAAATTTCGATAAATTCTTGCGATTAAGATAAATATTTTTTGTTAATTATCGACATAATAATGAATTGGTCATTCTTTGAATAGTTCATATCCAGAGTCTTCAAAGTGTTTTTATATGAGTTTTTATAAACAAAATAAAAAAACTAACTAAAGGATGAGCTATAATTATATCACATATCACTTATAACCGATATCACATACGAACTTATAACACTAAGAGCCAACAATGATAGTTGAATTAGCCGCTAGTGGAAATAATATTTTTCCCACAAGTTATCAATTTAGTTTAAATGCCTATGTTTATGAACAAATACAGATATAGTAAGCAGCTTTATATCGACAAATTCAACAAATTTTTTTCTCCAATCTCATCTTGAGACCATAATCCTTTCACTTGACACATTCATTGAATTCTATTCTCATCACTCTGTTCAGTTTATTACATTTTGGTACTAAAATAGAAAAAGAAGACGATCTACACTTTGTTGAATTAAATTCCAATTAATTGTTCAGTATAACTCTCCAAAAATCAATCGTATTGCTTCCCTTATTTTATACTAAAAAGTGTCACGTGCAACAGAAATATAAAAATAAATAAAAAAAAAATTTCTACGTCATCGTTTTCTGATTCTTCGAGTTGAATTAACTTTTAATTTTTTTTGCATAAGAATTTCCTATTCACTTTTGACGGTCAATGAACTCCCGAAAAAAAAACATCTTTTTTGTTTTTTTTTTTTGTTATGTTGTAAATCAGCTTTGGTCATCGTCTTCTTCATCATCATCATCATCAATATTGATAATGATCATCATCATTTAAAGTTTTGTATCATGATGAGTTCGATGACTTTTCATTCACTCTTATTATTAGTTTTTGTTATTATTATTGTTCTTGTGTATTTGTGCACGGAACAGAACACGTTGGTCATTAAGAAAAGATTCAAGAAAAGAAAATGTGCGAAGAATTTTGTTTAAATCCATAACAACAACAATAACAAAAAAAAAAAATAACAAAAATCAGAAAACTATTTTTTTGTTGAATTCGAATATGTTAAGAAGATTTTTGGTTGCGCGTACATATGTGTATCTTAACTGTTATAAAATGTATGGATGGATATATATGTATGTGGTGAATATAAACGATATGCAAGAGCAAGATGGTCAATGGCAGTAATGATCAAAATCTTGAATTTACTTTTTTATTTTTATTTTGGGTTTTGTTTGTTTTTTTGTTGTTGTTGTTGGTTTTTTGGTTTTTAAATAATACTTTGTTTACATTTCTTATGATAAGTGTTGTTATATAAGCCGGCAGGTGCATTAAGGTGTTTACTGTTTAATTTCTTTTTTTTTTGCTTTTTTTCATTCTTATTTGAAAGAGAATTTTTCTCAGTATTAACGAGAATTGATGCTGCTGCTGCTAAAGAATTGATAATTGAAGTTAGAAAATAATAATATTTGGTAATTAAATAAAAATGTCTGAAAATTTATTTGAAAAATTTAATTGCATTTTCATGTTTGTAATGGAAAAATTTTGACAAAAGTAAATAATTGAAATAACTAAGAAAAATCATATCGAAAATTGAAGATTTCTTGAATATTGAAATTTTTTGGAGTTGACTTATTTTTATATTTTTATGTTCAGTATCTCTAAGAGAGCTGTTACCTCATACAGAGAATACAGCTCATACTTGTATTTATTATATTGATGTGTATTTTTGAATATGATAAAAATTTTGAATGTTGTTTTCGTTGTGTGGTATTTAAAGATATATTTTGAACAGATTAAGGCACTAGTTTTGAATAGATATTGTAGGCACTCATTACAAGTTAGTCTATTGTGCCTCGTCACGAATGTATAATGTATTTCTAATTCATCTTTAACCACTTAAAAGCAGAATACATCTCATTTTAGTTTTAGCAAGAATATGTCAGTTTCTTGTCAAAATACTGTTATTTATTTTTGTATCAAAAATCCACAACCATGACTGATATTTTATATCGATACCGATTCGTATGTGTGTTTGTTTGATCTAAAGAGTGAAAAAGAAATTATGGTGAGAAGAGGGTGATAAGATTACGAATGATCGCTTTAATATAGGTACGAACGAATCTAAATGATGTCCTGTATAACGTATGGGGTTTGGTTCCTTGCTTCAATAACATTAATTTTTTTCAATTAAAGCCATGATTTGTTTTAGTTTAAGGTTCAAAACATTTTTTCCGTCTTAAATTAAGGAGACTTTAATAATTATGCCTACACAAGTAACCCCAATAATACTTATTATAGCACAAAAAATTTAAAATAAGCATTATAACTGTCGTAAAAGCACTCAGTAGTATGATAAAGACATGCCAATTATTGTACAAGCATTGTTAATAAATAGAGTAATAGAAATAAACATTTAAATTTCATGCTATGCTTAAAAGCTAATAAAAGATGAATTATAACTGTTACAATGCTTCTTTTATAGTGCTAGCAGCATAATAAACTGTAATATTTCAAGCAAGGAGAATGTTTTATAACTATTATGTAATGTTATTATGGTATTTAACAGAAGAGGTACTTTCCCGGATAAATTTAATAAAAGCGAAATTTCTCAAAAAAATATTTTTAATTTAAAAAATGAATAAATTTACTTCGACTTAATTAGAAAAAGTGACACCTTATAGAGACGTGCAAAAACATTTAATAAAAAATTAGCTTTTAGAGTCATTAGATGTAGATCATAGAGTTTTAGATGTTCTATAGTCGAATAACAGCATTATAAATTCAATATAGTTGCATGAATGCACTCGGCTATACATTATAATGTACATGATTGTCTTTCTAGATGTATTAATAAAATTACGGGATTATTATTATTTTTTTTTTTAAACTAAATTGACAATTTTTTTATTTGTATTTTATTATTTATTTTGGCATTACGAATATAATTTTATCTCAACTTTTTAAACTTTTTTGTTTTGTTTTTGTGGCTTTGCTTTCGCTACTTATCCATGTCGCATTTTGTAATATACTTCTTTTGTGCGAATTTATGAAACAGTGCGATTTTTTTGACTTTTTAATAAAGCCATTTTTCAATCTCTGAAAACAATTAAAATTCTTTTACCATGCTTTTAAAATGCTTATGGGATATTCTTTATAAACGCACAGTAACTGTCATTTAAAAGCACGCCACACCGTTCTATAATTATTACGCATTTACTCGACATATACATCAACAATTAAGCATTATAAAGTTGTCACTTTGTAGATATAAGTGTAATAAAGATGCATTATAGCAGTCATATGACCAAATTTGCATGCTTTAAACATAATAAATTAGCATAATCACATCATTAATGCTTCTATCATGCTAAAATTGTTACATCTTGATTTAAACTGTTATTTAAATTTTTTTAACATTTTTTTTTAAATAGCTACTAAAAACTTTTATTATTATTGCAACATTAAAACTAACTTTAACTATTAATTTACTCCTAAAACTAAAACAACTTTGGATGTATAAAAATAAAATCCCATTAACTTTTGATAGATATAAGATTTTAACCTAACTCAAGTGGTCTTTAACTCGCTTTAGTCGTTTAACAAACATTTTGTTGTCAATGAAGCTTCAGCATTGACATGTTTGATCAAATGAGTTTTATGCCTTTTAGCGTATTTAATTATTTCGTCTTTTAAAAATGAGATATGAAAATGTCGATGAATATCGGCATTGCGAACATACCATGAAGCACATAATATATTACGAAATTCGTTATTTTGGAACATTTGGATGGTTTTTTAATATAGGTTTATTTAGCATATCCCCTATATTTGAATAACGTATGGCCAGTTCTATATTTGATTAAACATCAACACTTTGTTACAGTTCAATACCGTGTAATTTTACCCAATCAACCAATATAGCTCTAGGGTGGAGTACATTGTGATTCAGATTTACAATTTTTAATAGTGTTTAGATTACATTTTGCTTTATTGCCTTTGTAATTATTTATCCATTTTGAGTTTAACATCCCAAAAATATTATATTTTATATTATTTTTCAATTCTTTGTATAGGTTTATTTTTTTTGCAACATTTTGTTGAATATCAATGTCTTCTTTAATACCATATTCAGTAGTCTTACATACAGAGTTAAACAATTGTTATGTATTTTTATCTGTTTGCTAATATAACAGTATTTCTATGGAATTATTCTGAGCCTGCAAGTTGTTAACATTTTATTATTTTATGTGTGGTGTTTGTATCTGTATCCTTGCTTCTACAACATTCATTTTTTTAAATTAAAGTTTTATTTTTTTTTTAGTTTGAGGTTTAAAACATTTTTCATGCGGGTTATGTATATGAAGAACTTCTTAATAGTTATTTTAAGTTACCTCACTCGGACTACACATAAAGACAAATATTAAAAACTTCATAAAAAAATTACAATAACAAAAATATACATTAGATAAGTACCGCTAAATCATACGATTAAAGTATACAACCCCGTAAAGCATTCAATTCGATAATTGAGAGTATAATTTGGTAAAAAATTAAATAAAATGAAACTATTATATTTAAGAAGGCTTATTTCCTGACAATAGCGGTAGTTTTCCACATTTAATGAGTAGAACCAGTAATTTGTTAAAAAATTACTCGAGATATTGTAGCGATTGTAGTGTAAAATTGCAGTACCGTACTTACTTAAGCACGAAAAGGTGATTCTACCTAAGTTACTGTCAAGAACGTAAAAAAAAAAAAAACCCAATTGACCAAATTGGTTGGAAGTCCAATTGGATTTATCTTTTGCGAAATTGTACCACGAATTGTACCACGAAATTGAAAAGCTAAACGAAAATTAATTGGAATTCCAATGTTTTTTCCTATGAAAGTGGTTACTTTGTTAAAATGTACCAATGTTAGAACTTTTATTTGAACATAGGTAGTACCTTAAATGTACCTAATAAACTTAATCACGTCATAGTTTTCTTACTATTTTCCCGTAATAAATTCGTATCATTATTCCTACAGCAGTTCCAACCTTTTTTTCAACAATGTTTACACACTTTGTACCGAATATTATTCCTATAATTTTTCATTTGGATTTTCCTATAACTTTTCTTACGTTTTTTCTAATACTATTTCACCCTGTTGTTCTTGTATTATTCCTATAATATTTCATATGGATTTCATATAATTTTTCCTACATTTTTTCTAATACTATTTGATTTTGTTTTACCTTATTTTATTCCTATAATTCTCACGACTATTTCTATAATTTTTCCTACATTTTTTCCAATACTATTTCACCTTGTCGTACCTTGTATTATTCCTATAACATTCCATATGGATTTCCCATATTTTTTCCAACATTTTTTTTAATACTATTTGACCTTGTTTTACTTTATTTTATTCCTATAATTTTTCATACGACTTTTCCATAATTTTTCTTACGGTTTTTGCAATACTATTTCACTCTGTTGTACCTTATATTATTCCTATAACATTCCCTACGTTTTTTTCCAAAACTATTACCGTATTGTACCTTGTATTATTCTTATAAATTTTGATACGGTTTTTACTATAATTTTTCATTCGGTTTTTCCTATTATTTTTCACACATTTTTTCAATACTATTTCCACCTGTACCTTAAAATAAAATAATTACAAAAAAAAATTGTGGAACAAGTGTTATTTTATTTTTTTTTTTTTATTTTCATTTTATTATACTTAACACAAGCATATTACAAAAATATTTCTTAAAATTAGAATAAAAATTAATATTAAAACAACAAACATAATTTTTAATTTAAATATAAAAAAAGAAAAAAGAAATTAGACTATCATAATTTTTAAATATATATTCAATAACTTTTACTTATTTATGACGAAAATAAGAGGTTATGGTAACAAAGAAAACAAGTTAATTTTAAGTTGTTCCTTATTCATAGAAAGATTAATGTTGTCTCTGTACCTGTTAACTAAGAGAAACATTCTGTTAATGGGTTCGAACTTACCATAATTTGTACGATGATGAACAACATTGAATATATTTTCAGAACGAAAACGTGTACTAATATTACGATGATGATTGATCTTATCTTTGATAATTAGTGAATCAATTTTTCCAGAATTAATCATTAAAATAAATATGACGTCAGCAACAATTCTTCTGGATTCAAGAGTGTTTAAGTGTAAAAGTTTTAGTCTGTCTCTGTAAGGTGGTAAACGTATAGGATCAGACCAAGGAAGGTTTCTTAAAGCGAATCTAAGGAACTTCTTTTGAATAGCTTCAATCCTATTGATATGGTCGACGTAGTTAGGTGACCATACTGGGCTAGCATATTCTAGATTTGAGCGAACTAAAGAAGTGAATAGAGATTTAATTACATAAGGGTCATTAAATTATTTTGACCATCTTTTAACAATGCCTAGTATTGAATTTGCTTTATTGACGATAATGTTGAAATGTTGTTTAAATGATAATTTATCATAAAACATGACCCCGAGATCATTAAAACAACTAACTCTCTTGATAATCTTGTTATCAAGGGTTATACCCGAAATTATCGGAGAAGTCCGACGAGTGTAACTGATTTGAGCACATTTCTCCACGTTCAATTTTAATCCATTGACGTCACACCAGTTTAAGAACAAATTAAGATCTTCTTGAAGTAAAGTAACTTCATTAGGTGACTTAATTGCCTTAAAGATTTTGACATCATCAGCATATATGGATACGCTACTATTTCTCAAAATTGTTGTTACATCATAATGTCATAAAATGAACAGTAGTGGTCCTAAGTGACTGCCCTGCGGAACTCCAGAATTAACATTGTAGTGGATCAGAAATAATTGATCTAAAAAGTACATTATATGTTCGGTCAACTAGGTACGATTGAATCCAATTTATGAATGTTGGTGGAAAATTAAGGTTAGCAAGCTTCTTAGTAATAACATTGTGTGGTAGAATATCAAACGCTTTACTCATATCAGTGTATATTACATCAGTTTGAAAACCAGCTTCCATTGTGTTGCAAAAAGAAGAGCAACATTCTACTAAGTTAGTAACAGTTGACTTATTTTTCATAAAACCATGTTGGCAAGAAGATAAAAAGTTTGAACAGGTTTCATATATAGAATCATAAACTATCTTTTCAAAAACTTTTGGGATACAAGATAATTTAGCAATAGGCCTGTAGTTAGTAATCATGTTTCTGGACTCTTTTTTGTGCACTGATCTGATAAACGACTTTTTCCAGTAGTTTGGGAATATGCCAGATGCAAAAGAACGAGTGAAAAGAATTGACAATGGCAGAGCAAGTGATTCAGAACAATTTTTTAACACGATTTCAGGAACATTATCTGGCCCAGGAAAAGAATCATTATTTAATCGATCTAAGTAGGATTTAATTTTTAAGCTTGAAAAGTCAGCTTCAGGTAACTCAATAATATGAGAATTAACAGCCATTAAAGAATCATAGCTGTCCAATTTTAATAATAATAAATTAATAATATTTATTTGGCATCCTCCTCCTTTTGTTCATCACGAATTTCAGCACCTAAAAGAAAAATATTTCAAATTTATGAATACAAAAATATTAGAATTATTATACAATAAGTTAAAAAATTATAAAATATAAAAATGTAAAATGTAAAAATAATAATGTATAAGCAGATAATTATTACCATTATTTTTTTTGCTTTTTAGAAGCTGGTTCCTCGCCTAGGTTGTGAAGTAGTATTCTCGGACTGCATGAATCTTTGCATTTTCTAAGAGCAGTTTCATTATAACCTCTAACGTACGGCTTGTTATAATTAATTTAAATATTTAATTATTTAAAATATTTAAATAATCGATTTATAAATTGAAAATTAAAAATGTTAAATACTTCATTAAATTAAATTAACCAATCTATTTTGAATATATTTATTTATTTAATTTACAAATAATTATTGCATGTATATTGTATTTTATTTTGAAATAGTTTTCCATGTTTTTCCTATGTTACACTACCGTTACCGAATACCCTTTAACTTACGCAACAAAATAAATCTGTGTTGCCAATAATATTTTCAATTTTGTTTTTTGTTTTCAACGACAACACTGATGACAAGATTTAATCCTTTTGTGTCATCATTTATAATAAAGAAGAAATATGGGAGTGGTGTATATTGTTTTTATATTGTTTTTACAACAAATAAAAAATTGGCCAATAAGATTGCAGAAAAACAAATAAAAAAGGACATTCCAACAATATGATAAAAGGACACAATATAGAATATATATATATACTTTCTTTTTCTTTGATTAATAATGTAAATATAGTTAAAAAAAAAAAAATAAGTTGAATTTTGTTTTGTAAAGGACAAAAAATAAGGGAATAACCAGGACTAACAGTTATTAGAATAGTCATTTTAAAATCAGACAAATTTTATGACGTCATAGTGTTATTAAGATATTATTATTTTTTTTTTCATCATTAATTTTATTATTTTCCGGGATTCAGGGAATCCTATAAAAGGACGATATGGATAGAATTGAAATTCAGTTGATATTTGAATTTATCCGGAAAATTTTTAAAATAGAATTTTTTTTTTAAAATAAAAATTCTAATTTTTAAAAATTTATTATATTTAAAATTGCATTACAGTTAAAAGTAATTTAAGACAAAAAAAAAAACAGTGTTAAAAAAAGTGGTAAAATTTGTTTTTTTTTTTTCAATTGTTTCAAATAAAATTGGAAACTATTTTAATTATATTCTTTTAAAAATTTAAAAAATATTAGCTATACCATCAAGTTATATTTCTGCATTAAATTAAGTTAATTATATTAATTTAATTATATAATTAAATGATGAAATTAATTTAAGAAGCAATGGAATTAAATATTTTACAAATTCAAACGATCCTAAATGTATGATTTCTCAGGATATTATGAATTTTTAAAATAACTTAATTAAGCTATTTTGTTTTAATCAATTTTATTTACTTTTGTCAGAATAATTTTTAATAAAGGTACTTAAGTAAAAAAAAAGAAAAATTTAATTATATAATTTTATTAATTTTAAATACATAATATAAATTAAATGATATGTACTATATAAAACTGTTAAAATAGATTTTGTATAAAATTGAAAATAAAAATATTATAAATAATTTTTGCATATATTTAGGAGTAAATTAGTTTTAACTTTGATTTAAAATAAATTTGCAAAGAAGTTTTTTTTAAACATTAGTCACTATAATTTAATAAATTGAATGTAAAAAGTTTAATTGTAAATATGAAAAAAAGTTTTTTTACTAACCATATTAACCATAATTTAAGCTATTACTAAATTTTCTATCCGGTGAAATTTTTTATTTTACAACACTGAATCTAACCTGCAATGCAATTGCATAAACTTAAAAAATATAAAGATGGTCGTTAACACTTTAATATTGAAAATTTGATTTCTAAATTAAGTAATTTATGTAATAATAACATAGAGCTTTGATCCGTGCAGAGATTCATATTATGTAAAATTAATTTTGTATAATAGCCTCAGATATTTTCACTGTTTGCTGATATCTGAATATAATATGTTTGCATTTGATATTTTATCTTAGTTTAGTTTTTGTTTTAAGATCTACGCTATAAGGGTGTAAATTGTGGCTTTATGTATGCACATTTTCTATTATTTCTAAACAGAGATAAATTTAGTATATAATTAAAAAATTAAAAAATTATATAAATTCTATTTTGTTATTATATTATTGTTAACCAAAATTATAAGAAGTTCAAACATCAACTCAACTTAAATCTCAATTCAAATTTTGAGCTAACTTACAGCTGAGCTAAACAATATAAGTTCAATCTGCGAGCTAACTCAAAATGTTAGCTAGCTCCCAACCTATGAAATAGCTCATATGGTTGATCTTAGCTCAATTTAAGCTGGCTCAAAATTTGAACGGAGCGTGAATTGAAGTTGATATTTGAGCTCTTTTACTGTTGCCTTGAATAAATTTTCCAATTTTCCTCATACAATCAATATGCGATTGACATGTTCTCAAAGTCAATTTAAAAAAGGAAAATAAGATATATCTTGATTTGTATTTGGTTTCAAGTTGTTTGGTTAGAAATAAATAATTCATCTTGGATTCCATGACTAATAAACGATCGGTTCTATATGGACGACAAAACAATAAATTCTTTAGATAGACGATACATTTCAAATTATACTAAGATATTTTAAATAATTATTTTAAATGTATCGCCGATATATAGAATTCATCTTTTTGTCATCGTCTACGGAATCCATCGTTTATGAGTCATAGAATCCGAGATGAATTATTTGACTGAAACTGAAATTAAATACAAACGAATATTCATATATATTAGCAATTGCGATCAACCTAAATATTAACATCAATTAGACTAGTTTTGAATACATTATAATATGTATTAAATAATTTAATCATAATAATACATTGTGTGCATCAAATCAAATTTAAATCAATTCAATTCAAATATTACGTTTAAAACTATGATCTAAATACGTCTATCATGATTCTCAATTTCAATTCCTTAAAAATTTCAAACAATTTGCTTAGGGTTCATTGTACTGCTGAATTGACAAATTCATTATGTCGTTTGGATTTTCTAGAAATAATTAGAATTACTCATTAATTATAAAATTATATAGTTGATATTACGACGTTAATTTCAATATTAAGATTCTATAACAAATTATAACTATCGTATTTAACGCCACTAAATTGTTGGTTTCGTGATCAAATTAATTAAAAACTATAATTATAATATTAATTTCTATTTTAATTTTTTTTTGTTTTTTTTCATTTATATTTATGCAAAATATTTTTTAAAATATTTAAATTTAAGTATATGCATACATTTCATAACGACAAGTCGCGTGCAGCTTGGATTTACTTTGATAGTTCTAATGTTTTTGAATTATGATGTTTTATTAAGCAAAATTAGAAAATATACTTATAGTAAACAAGAATTATAGTTAAATATAAATGAAATAAGGAAAAAATGTATATATGTGTCTAGAGCAAGCATTAGTTCATATCAAGCAAACGGGGCTATGGTAACATAGAAATAATAAGAAAATAAAACGGAATGTATGTACTGACAATAAGTAAATTAAAACAGGCCTCCCTGCCTGTTGACCTGCCTGCCTGAACATAATTTGATTTATGCTATAATTAAAATGTTATTTTGACAGTCTTCGGCAGACACTCTTGAATATAATTTAATTTACTTTTACTAAAAATTAGAAATCAGTTAGTATAAGTAATCTAATAATAAAAATAAATCTATTTACTATTAGTAGATAATTTTAGGTAAATAAATTTTAATTAAAATTAGTATTTAAACGTCTATAGAATAAATAATGAAATAATTAAGACTTCAATAGAGTAAATAATGAAAAAATGTCATTAATGTTGTATATTTGAAAGAATTAAAAATCTATTTTATTTTTCTGTTATTATTATTGATATTTTTGATATAAATAACTTGTGACAAACATACATTTCTATAAACGATTGTCATTTGTTACGAGGTAGCTCGAAAAACCACAATCGAATTAAAATTTAACCATATTTTCGAAGTATTAAAAATTTTGCTAGCTGTATTTTTCAGTTCAGCATCTTCAACACCTTTTTCAGTTACTTTATTGATGACAACTCTTAAAAAATGAACTTCTTATATTTGCTTTGTTACATGGACATTGTTAAATAATTTGCAATTACACAAGATTTTTTGACTAATACTTCTAGTCACCATATGATAGGAAACATCTTATATAGGGTATAAAATATATTATGGCCTGAGAGGGGGTCTTCTTTTAATGCCTACAGAGTTAAATTTTTGTTTTTATTTTTTATATTGGCAATCTGTTCTAATTGGGACAATAAACAAATAGATTTGACTATAAAATTGCAGAACATACGGGTGGAACATCCACTGATGATCCAAATTAACATTTTAATATTTTTAACATTAACAAAAAAATAAAATTATATCTATCATTTAGTGGCCTCGGTAGCCGAGTGGTAAAGCATTCGAGTATAGTAGTATAACGACCGAGAAGCATGGGGTAAGACCCGTGAGAACCGAAAAATCTTTCAAATGGTGAAAATTACTGAAAATGTAATTTTCAATACAACCACATAATATAATTCAAATTTAATTTCATATATAATTTAATAATTAATAATTTTTCCTTAAAATTAATAAAAATAAAACAAAAATCCACCATATTTTCCTTTGGTAAACTAAAATTAATAATAATCATTTTTATAAATAAATTTGTTTTCCATGTTATCATGTTTTTTATCTCAGTTTTGGGTTCCTGTAAAGTTTAAATGAAAAAAAAAAAAAAAAATTTACTTTACAAAAGTTTATTAGTTTTTGACGTAGAATCCGGATTTGAAAGTACCACTTCATAAAACGTACCACTTCCCATTTGAAAATCTCGATTTCGGCTAATTCCGGCAATTTTTGGGCTTAAGAAACCAACCCTATTCCGATCCTTCCCGAAAGTTGAAAATATCACCGATCGATAGAGCATCCTCGATATAATCAAATAATCCTTCTCCTTGTAAAAAGCTGATATGCATGCTCTGGAACACCCGGTATTTATAAGTATAGTTGGCCTGCAGATTTGTCTGTAGGATCTACCGTTAAAAATAAAACAAATAAATAAATAAATCTATCATGTATACATTAAACAAATCTGAATTCTAAATCTTTTATAGAAGCCTTCTTGAATCCTCCCAACTTTAAACTGTGTCCAGCAATTTTTTGGCAACAATGTTTGGATAGATACTTTTTCAGCCTGTGTTTGTATTCTATTTAAAAAGCCTTAATACCCTTTTTTACGCTAAGCATCCCACTGAATAATATTTAATATCTTGGTAATATACCAAGGAGCATACATTACCATTCGTAAAGGTTTTAACGGGAATCGCTGTATTTGATTATTAATATACGACATTGAGGCTGAACCACAAAGTTGTATCCAATATGTCCAAATGGGCTTGATAATTGATTTGTGTATAAGTAATTTGTTTCGCAGAGTAAGCTGCGATCTTGGTCCCGTAAGTCAGTAGAGATATTAGAATTATGGCAAATTGCGTTTTTGTTTGCTTCTATATGTTTTCGTCAATTAAGGGATCGGTCTAATTGTAACCCGAGATATTTTTCTTCGTCGGCTTGTGGGATTTTGCACTCCATCAATTATCAAAGGAGAGCAGCTTTCCTTACCCAGGATGAAGGTCATATGTATCGATTTGGCAGCCAGTAAGTTTATTTTTGCAAGTTCTATCGCTCATGCAGGATCTTTATGGGTAGCGAGTCGAAATTGAATAAAAATATTGAAAATATCGAAATTGAAGTATTTTTGTCGGTTTTGGTACTTAGAGGCACATTTCTACCTTTATCTCCAAAACGGCTTATGCCAGATTGTGAAATAAGTTCTAATGGAAAGCTAATGAAATATATAGCCCTGCATATTTTAAACAATCAAACGGCGAAGTTTTAAAAGGTCGCGTAGACAAAGAACGTTCCATCGTCAAAAAAAAATAATTTGCTGGCATTTATTTTAACACAGTGTACATCGTAAAAGTGTTTACAATAATAATTCTTCAAGCGACAATGTCTAGTCAGGAAGCCTATTTTATATTTTTTCTTTATTTCACAAAATACCCAGTTGCATTTAATTCCATGCAAGCCTATTTCAAATTTATGTTTAATTTTTTTTTTTTTTTAGTTTAGTTATAAAATTATTTTAATTTATAAATAAATTTTTTTTTCTAATTTACTATATCGTCTTATAAATGTTTTATTAATTTCTTGGTAGCTAGCTAGTTTATTGATACATTTATTTTTATTTTTTGTTTTATTTTTATTTGTTCCATATTTGTTCGAATTCGAATTTTCGTAATATAATGAATAACATTGAAGTTGAAAGAAAATTTAACCTTCATTTTGTTTTTGTTTCTATAAATTGACTAAAATTTTCTTTATATCATTTTTTTTAAATTTTGTTTTCGTTTTAAAAAAGACAACGACATAATATAACAATAATATTATAAAATAGATAAATAATGTATATGTTTATATTATGTATACATTATTTATGTATAAAATTGAAATTGGTAACAAGACCTCAATTATACAAACCCTCCCGCCACCAATCAATCTGAACTAAAACGTAACACGTATTTAAACTTTGTAACACTGTAAATTCAGAAACCATAAAAATTCTCTAAAAAATTTAATTTTCTTTATTTTCATTTTCTAATATTATGTTTTATTTTTGAAAATGTGAAAAACTTTTAGATAATCACAATTTTCGAATATAGAAATTGAAAACACAAAAACAAAAAAATGAAAAATTCTAATTTTTAATGAAATTTTCTTTTTAGTTTCAATTTAACCGTTGCGATATTTCCCAATAAAATTTAGTAAACGGGAAAGTCTTCTTATAAAAAAAAAAACAAAAAAAAAAATGATACTATTTTTTTACCTAATTTAGTCTTTTAATTAGTACGATGAATTTATAAGTTAATTTTTATAAAAAAAACTATTAATAATTAAATTAAAAATAATTGTTTAAAATATTTTAAACAGCATATTTCTGAAATCTGAATTTATTTCAGAGTTTTAAAATATAACCATAAAATTTGTTAATTGTGATTTTAATTTTAAAATTATTAAAATCTATTATAATTAAATAGAATTTAAAAAAAAAACTAATTTAAAAAATTTAATGAATAATATAAAATTAATATATAATATTTTCTTTGTAATTATATTAAATTGAATTATGTAATGTTACTATTTTATATTAAATTATTAATTGCAACAATTTCGAAGTATCAACATTTCAGTTTATAATTTGTAAAAATTACAAAATTTTATATAATGATAAAAAATATAATTTTAAAAATCTAAAAATAAAAAAATTATCCAAGAAATAAAACTAAATCTATAATAATCAAAATTTTATGTGCAATTGTATGGCTTCCAAATCATTTGAATTTTTCAAATTAATCGATTTTTAACGGTTTTTTTTTTTAACAGAATAAAAGTACTGTTATTAGTGGTTTTCAAATCAATATTTATTACTTAAAATATATATATTTTTTTTAGTAAATAAATTATTATGGAATATCAAATTAACTTTCATTTTACAAATTTCACTGTGAATGTATTTTTTTTTTTGTGGGTCCTATCCTCTAGGGAGCATTTGATTTTCTCTAAAACCGTTAAATTTTTACAAAGTGGATAATTATTTTACTAATAGCACTTGATGTTGTCGTACTTGACCTTACTATGTCATTGGATTGCATTGTTTTATCACCTCATTGGATTGCACTGTATTCTATCAATTACGACTAAAGAAGAAGTAAATGACAATAATTGAATCGAACGAAATAGAATTGATGAAAATATTAATTAAAAATTTTTTTATTACTACTCATATGAAATATTTGTGATATAACAGCTCGGGAATTTATATTTTATTTTAAAGTTATTCAAAAAATCTGTTCCGGATTTTACATACGTCATAATGAAACATACGGATTTTACATCATAATGAAATTCACATAATTATACGAATACGAGTCATACCATAATATTGTTTTCATTTCGTTCATCTAACAATATCGGATTTCATGAATAGGTTATGTAATATTGTACAGAATAAACAACTGCTGCTTTTAAATTTTATATAGTCTTACAATATGGAATTAAAAAAATCATATGTGAGTTATATTAACGAATCAAAATTTCACTTAATAAAATCTATAACGAAGTACAATAAAATTTGTATAGTTTTAGAAATTAATATATTTGTTTTTTTAATTTTCATTGTCAAATTTTACATTTTTAATTATTAATACATAAAACATTTATTTATTGTAAGAATACAAAATAATATGGTGAAAATTACTGAAAAATGTAATTTTCTATACAACCACATCGGTTCAAATATAATTTAATAATTAATTAAGATATAATATAACTAATAAAAAAAATAATATAAATATATAATATACAAAAATATATACCAAATAATTAATATAGTTTAATAAAAAAAGGCCCACATTTCGAAAGGGAAAAGGACTTATAAAGTTGGTCTATAGATTTATCTGTAGGATTAACTGTTAAAATAAATAATAAATAAATAAATACAAAATATGAGAATACCCATAATTACACTGAATACATTAATAATTAAATAAATTCGGCAAGAACGGCATTTGCTATAGTCAAACTATTATTTATATTTAAATTTTTATCCGTCAGAGTTAAAATAATAGCATATCAAGCACTAATCAGACCTATTTTAACCAAAATTTGGCCAATCCACTACTATTTCCGGTTATTAATACTACAGTTGACGTCTTTTAATAAGAGACTCATTTTGAATCGGCAAATCGTTAGCGAAGTATTGAGATTGAAATTCGGTTCGAAAACAATTTGTTTTTGTGGGCTTCGTTTGAAGGCATGAAAAATAATGTGGGCATTGCTATTACTGCATTTTATATAATTAATTTGATCAAGATAAAAAAATGCTTCTGGAGGGATGAAACCTTATTTTAATGTATCTTTAATGTATTTTTTTTTCGGATATGTAGAATATTAAATTAAGCTGATATCTGTGATATTAGTGGTTTATAATAATGTTTTCATATCAAATACAAAAAAATATCAATTCTAGAAATGTTTGCAGAGTTATACAGTGATTTATGTGACACAAAATGCTTAAATTTAATATCTGGGTTACAATGGCAACCTGAACAGGCACTTTCAAATATTTTCTTTCACTTCCTATATAGTTCCATATCCATTAGCGAGACCATTAATTGTATACCAAATTTTGGTTAGAATAGGTCTGATGAGTGCTTGATATGCTATTATTTTAACTCTGACGGATACAAATTTAAATATAAATAATTGTGTAGAGCACACTTGATATTCCTATATAATTACTGTAGTAATGCTTGTTCGTAAAATTATAATTATTATATTCACACACCATATGTTCTTTTGTAGTCATGTACTGTCCTGGTGTGTGATAACCTAATGTCAGTGTAAGGCAAGAGTTGCCAAATTAATAGACCTTCAGACCGCTCTTAGAGAAAGTTCTATCATACTAGACTCAGCCACAAAGCCTGGAATAGTGTAACAGATATGACAAATGGGACTTGGTCACAAGGTCTGGTCTCATTCAATATTTAATATCATAAGACTTGGCCACAAGGCCTGGTCAATTATAATATCTTTACAATAGATAAAGACTTATTGTTTTTGATCTGGCCATCTTAATAATATCTTTGCTTTGCGGTAGGTCTTGTTATAAGTGTACTACAAATATTTGACTATAAAAAATGCCTTTCTTACCGAATTTATTTTATTATTAATGTATTCAGTCTAATTATGGGTATATTGTTACCCTTACATATCTTAAGAATTTTTGGTTTACTAATTTAATATTACCTGACGATTTGATATCGAAATTTCTCCAATTTTGTAAAACGTCCTTATTATACACCAACATTGTATCATTGAAAGAGTGTTTCGTTATTTCATATTATAAGCGCAATACATTTTACTTAACAGCTGTTATCATCTATAAATTATTGTTTTTCTCTTAGCCAACATTAATTTTGTGTAATATATACAAAATTATTAATAGTATTTTTCTATAGCTTAATCGGTAGAAGTACAAAAACAAAAATAAAATCACTTGGTGGATACAATTTTTTTAGTATACTAGATTATAAGTGGGGAATAGCAACAGTTCAAATCAGCTATGATCTAAAATCTAAATGATTACGATAATCTGTAGCATTGGTTTCAGAATTACAATGTGTTTGACCGAAATTATGTGGGCTCTTAACTATTCTATCGAGACTGTACTATTATTTGAATTGTATTGAGTTTTAATATTTAGAAATTTTTTATGCTTACAGTTAGTAATATGTGGAAAAATAAAAGAAAGAACAGTCTTATTCTAATTAAAATTGTGACTGGTGATTTTAGTATAATAATCTTTATTAAATTTTATTAAATGGCTATACCAAGAGTAGCTAAATATATCTAAGTCATTTTTTTCCTAAAGAAAGTAGTAAACTTAACGAAAAAAATTTTTTTATTAGAGATTGTAAAAATTTTTTTAATTAAGTATCAATAATTTTGCCAACTTTTAAAATAGAATTTCTTTGAATTAAACAAGTTTAGATCTTATAGCGCTACAGGTCTGGATGAGCTTTGACATTGATCACAATATACTGCTCAAAAAGAGTCGATTTTGCGCTGCTTATCTCCAATTTGGGCTTTGTACGGTTTGTTCATCTCATCTTCTCCTTGGTCTTCCTGCGCCAGGATTACTTACGGACTTATGTGTCTATTTAACACTTTATACAAGTTAACTTGTCCAATTTAAAAAAAATTTTATCTCAATTGTATTTTTTCTCTCAGATAATAATTACCACAAAATTTCTATCTTATCACAGTACACATAAGTGCTTATCACCATTTGTTTTGTTTCTAAAATACCACAACCAGCATATCTATTTGACTTCGATTAATGTTTAAATTTTGGAAGCGTGAATCTGAAAAATGTTAATTTTATGCTCTTGTACTTTCTATAATTATTATCTTACTAATTTATTGTTATTAGAATTAATAGATTATTTTAATCATATGTCATCATACGTCATATGTCAACATTAAGCCTTGGATGAATTCAAACAATATAGCAATACTATATAAAATATCATCACAACGAATTATCTTATTTACTTTGTCTATCCTAATAATCCTACTTTTTGAATATCAAAATATCTATAGTGTGTATCCGACTATTTTGATTATTACACAAGTGAAAATAAAGTGTCACGCGTTGTATATCAAAATAATGTTGATTTATTATATCATAATATTATGTTGTATTATATCATATTATATTATATTATATTATGTACACACAATTTTATTTTATTTTAATCCAATTTTAACAAAAAATTAAATTTAACTCATTTAAAAATTTTTTTTGACTAAATTGCAATTTCAAAACATGCAAGTGACGTTTTTGATTCGATGATTTTTGTCTCACTACATTATATCGATTACACAGTAAAAGCAGTCATCTAACTTTGACATTATATCATATAATTGACCAAAAACAAACTACATAACCAATTAGACTGCAAATGCATTTTGATCTTAATTTGACATTTCCGATTACAATGTATATTAAGAGTAATTTTAAATATCTATAAATTAAAATTTTGATTATTATTTTAAATTAATAATTAAGTTTAATACAGCTGGATAAAATCACACATTTCTGTACTAATTGAATAAATAAATAATTAATTAAATATGTCGTTTGAATTGTAATACTAGTATGTATAAGGGAAATACTTTATATTAGTAATTTAAATTATTTTATAGGTATTTTATTTATTTTTTTTTTTTATCAAAGTTGTACTTAAGTTGTATTTTTATAAAGAAAAGAATTTCTACCTTTAAATTTTTAATGATCTCATTTAATTTAAAATTAATTGTCATCTATTGCGTAGATCTTAAAAACAAGAAAAAATTCTCATATTTTAAATAAATATTTTGTTTTTAATAAGCACGAGATAAGTGGGTAATAATAACGAGATTGAAAATCATAAATATTCTTAAATTAATTCTAATAGTTTATAAAATCATTAAAAAAGCTGGAAATTATAACATTAAAATTATTTTCTGTTTATTTGTTGTTATTTTTTTATTGTTTTTGTTTTTTTTTTTCAAATCAATATACGATGATGAAATTTTAAAACAATACCAATTTTCAAATGAAATGGGAAAATTTACAATAATTTCATTCTCACTTATTTTGATTTAATAATTTCGTTTTTTTAATGAATGAATTTAATTTAATTGATTATTAATTAGTTTCCTTAACATGACATGAAAAAAAAAAAAAATTAATATTATTATTTATTTTAACTTTGTTATATTGAAATTAAATTATACCTATTTAATAATACTTAAAATATTAATAATTTATCAAAATTATTATTAATTTTTTTTTTTTAATATGAAATGTTTTCTAAAAACATTTAAATTAGGTGATAGTTTTCAAAGGAAATTATTTCTTTGGTTTTTTTATTTGTCTAAATTTTTCAAATGTATAAGAAAATGCCTTTAACATTTTATTCCCACTGGCATGCATTTTTGTTAATGAATTTTCTCATATCATACTACCTTTATTTCTTCAATAATGATAAAAATTAGGACATGTAGTCACAACCATGGTGTTATGACGTACTTCGTAGGTTTTGCCTAACAACATAGGTATTATTGCGGAAAGCAAAATTGGCGATTTGATCAACTTTCTTAGCCGCATAGGGTGGTTCTAGTACTGAATTCCTTGGGGGTAGTGAAAAGGACAGTAAGCAACTACACTAGAGTCACTAGAATTGTGATATCAAAATTACACAATTAAATGTTAATTGGTTTTCCAGAAACATCCGGAATAGCTTTTTCTACCTACCTAGTTACCTACCTTACTAGTTTTCGCAGCTGTTTCAAAGTCCTCTATTCAAGTCTAGTTTCTTTATTTCAACCTTATTTGGATTTAGTTTTAATGTTCAAGTAATTAAAAAGTTAACACTCCCCACCACAGCTTTTAATTTATTTGGAAAAAGAGTTAAAAATTTTACTTTTGTATATTAACTTGATAAAAATGTTTAACCTTCGTTTAGGCAATTCAATTTATTCAATTCATTTATTTCTTTCAACATTGTTTTTTTTTTTAATTATACTGTTTTTTTACAGAGTTTAGAAAAATTGCTCTTTACATTTAAAATTTTAAATAAATGGGAGATTCGAGATATTAATATTAAATTTTTAATTTCATGTAGGTTAGTAACTTTTTGTACTTAAATGGCTTTATGGGTCGCTAAATGCAAATATAAAAAAATCCTATTTTAAAATCGAATAAAGCTGCTCTGGTAATTCAAAAATTTATCGTATAATTAACCCATTAAACCTTTAAAAAAAAATTGTATAAGGTTTTTACTATCCTGTTTTCCCTTAAAAATTTAATATTAATATGAGAATGTACCATTTATTTAAAATTTAAAATGTTTCAGCTGCAAAGGGAATATCTCTAAACTCTGTAAAAAACTCTGTATTTAAAAAAAAAAGTATATTGAAGGAAATAAATGAATTGAAATTGAAAAAACCCATTAAACCGTTTTTCAAAAGTCTATTAATACTTCATAAATATTATAAAATTGCAGACTTCCTTGATGAAAAGTATATATCTAATATACAATACGTTTTTAAATCCAAATATAATATGTAGTAGTTTTTAATATGGAGGGACTATAGTATAGTCCTGCCTACAGTTTTACTATGTTCTAAACAAATTTAGAATTACTATGGTCAAACAAATTTAGACTTAGTAAATCTACAGGTATAGTAAAGTTAGATATTGCCTCTGCTTTTCATTCTGTATAGCATTATATCTTGTTATACAACTTAAACATAAATGGAAATGCCGTTACATTTCATTAAAATAACAAAAAGTTTTCAAAATAGATAAACCATCGAGGTGACATATAGGTTCAAAAAATTCTAAAAACTATTCCAGCTGCCGTCTTCTTGATGTCAATTAAATTATAATCTTCTTAGAACAAAATGAGTGAAATTTTTTATTAAAGTTTTTCAATGTCAACTAATTGTGCCGTGATTTCAAATAATTGTACCGTGTTTGTCTTATCAAAGCATATAAAACCCCATGTGAAGATGAAGAAGATAATGTAGTGAATTTTTGAAGGTGGCAAAGCCAGATACCATGAAATCAATAAAAATAGTTTTTTTCCATTATTGTCAATATTTTGCTTCACAAAATAAGCATTCATTTGAACTCCAAAATATTTTCGCATTGATCTATTAGAAACATTTAGAGATGGCTAATTCAAAGACATAAACCAGGGCAATTTAAAATTAGTACTTTATTTTTTGTGTAATTTTATTGTTTTGATGACTTATTCTAATTTTGAAAAGCTTCATATAAAATATATATTTTTGTCATATGGGTTTAAAACGTCCTAAATAATATACTAGAAAAAACCTGCTCAATAAAGAGAGGAATAGTTTGGAGTCTCACTCAACAACTCGAAGACCTCGACTATGCAGATGATATCTGTCTCCTCTCGCACAAATTCAGCCACATGCCGAGTAAACCAGAACACCTGGAACAACTTGCCAAACATGTTGGACTAGAAATCAACCTGGAAAAAACCAAAGCTATGAGAATAAATAACACCACCACAGAACATCTAAGGTGGAAAGAAGAACAAATCGAATTTGGGAACAATTTCTGCTACTTGGGAAGTATAATAGCAACTAGGGGTGGGGCTCAAGAAGAAATAGAAAATAGATTAAAGAAAGTAAGAGCAGCATTTGGATGATTGCAACCGACATGGAGGAACAGCCAAATATCCAGAGGAACTAAACTTACCGAATATTCCGGTCTTGTGTAAAATCAATCTTGACACACGGCAGTAAAGCTTGGTTAACATCAAAAACTATCAACCAGAAGTTACAAGTATTCATTAATAATTGTCTAAGGATAATATGCCGAATATTTTGGCCAAACACAATAGGCAACAAGGACCTCTGGATACGAACCGGTAAAGAACCCATAGCGAAATAAATTAGAAGAAGGAAATGGAGATGGATAGACCACACTTTCAGAAGCCATCAAATAACATCGCGCGAATGAGCTAAGAATGGAACCCACAAGGTACAAAAAGACCCGGTCGCTCAAAGAAAACCTGGTGGAGGACCATAAAACAAGAGCTTGTAAAGACAAACCTAACTTGGAAACAAGTTAAATTAGCAGCTAGAAATCGAGTAAGATGAAAATGTAAAGTGGAAGCTCTATGCTTCAAGAAGAGTAAGGAAAAAAGATCGAAAAAAAAATGGGTTTAGAACTTGGATATGTTTTCTATAAATGATTTATTTGAAAGATGGGCACGAAATTAATACTTTTTAACTTTTTTTATTTCTTAATCGGTAATTTTTTGAGGTAGTATTTTGAAAAATCTTCAAATTTAAATTTTTGTATTTCTGTCACTGGGTTTTGCTTAATTCAACGAGGTGGAAAGTTTTACAGACATTATTAGAATATTAATATATGAATATACATATTGATTTTTAATTTTATTAATATACTGTGAGCCTCCATAATAAAATAAAAATTATGCCTTATACACTTGTACCCTTTTTTTATTCTTTTCTGCTGATATGGTCAGTTTTAACACTATAATTTCTTTGCCCTGAAAACGATGTGATTTGAGATATACCAATTATAAATGTAGTTTTTTTGTTTTATTATTATTATTATTTTTTTTTTAAATAGCTTATTCTTTACTGTTAGAGTAAAACTATATAATGTATAATACTTCTACAATTAGAAATTAAAACACAACAAATAATTTGGAAAATTGTAAGTTTGTTTACATAAATTGAGCCAAACTCTTCGAATAAAACAATTTTGAAAACTTTTCGAAATTAGTCAGAATCATTCAAAGTGGTAAATATGCGTTAGACTTTTTTCTACAATAGAATAGAAACAAGTATATTGAGCTTATTTATTGAGTGAAATTTTTTTCTATTAATAGACTTTTAAAATCGACGACATTTTCTTGATAAACTTTGGTGGGAATTTTTAAAATGGAGAATAATTCATTTTTAATTTATTTATATTTTATATGTTTTATAAAATATTTTGTTTTTTATTTTAAGAAAAAGTTTAGAGGTAATTTGAGAAAATTGTGAGTTTGATGGACTCAACTCAAATTACTAAATTAATACGATAGTCAAAATTATTCGATATTATTCATCACTATTGAATATAGATCTCCCAATCTAACTAAAACTTATGATAAATGAGCGAAGGCAAGTATGTAGTTATTGTATTTGTATTTGCAAAATATATCAAACTGAACAATTTATATTTTGGAACAGCAAATATATTGAACTACATGCAGCAACCATTTTGACATGTCTATTACTTTTAATTGACTTCCGCGATACCACGATACCAAAAATTTTTTTTAATAGAATTTATAGAACCGATTCTATTGAATATCAATCAGACTTCCACGATTAACCCCAAAAATTAAAAAATAAATTTTTAAGTTCTATACCCATTCGAGGGTTAAATTCACAATTATCAAATTAGAGCATTCTATTACACAACAAGCTTAGAATCACAATGATCATTATTAATAACTTTGTTTTTTGTTTTTGTTTTGTTTTAGAAAAATTTTAGTTTATTATATAACGAATTTTGTAATTCTGGCACTTAGTAAACGTTAATTGAAATTCTCTTAAAAATTTTTACAAAAAAAAAGATGAAAATTAAGTAATTGCAAACCTTTTTAAAAAATTTCTTTTAATTGAATATAAAAAAAAATTCTCTAATTTAGACAATCTTCTAAGAATTCCTCATTAATCTTGCTAAAAAAAAATAAAAGTTAAAATTATATAATAATAATGAGTGGAAGAATTGAATTTTAGTTTTTATATTATTTGCTATCACAGTTGTTTGTTTTTCTCCAATAAAATTATACATAAACCTCTTCACTTTTTGAATGATGCATTCATTTTTTAGTTAATATAAATGTAATGTAAGAGTCTCTCAAGGACTGTGAGATCTCTCAAGGACACTTGAGGACCTTGACTATGCGAATGATATATGTCTGCTAGCGCATAGATTCTGCGACATTCAACATAAAGCAGACGTACTTCAGCAAGCAGCGCGCAGAGTTGGGCTAGAAATTAACATAGATAAAACCAAGGCCATGAGGATAAATAACACCAACACAAACACCATAACCATAGAAGGTCAAACAGTCGAATATGTGGAAAGCTTCTCTTACCTAGGTAACATTCTAACAACAAACGGAGGTACAGAAGCAGATGTCAACAACAGACTACGTAAGGCCAGAGCTGTGTTCGGTGAACTAAGTCCAATATGGAAGAATGGCCAAATAACTAGAAAAACAAAGATTAAAATATTCAAAGCATGTGTAATGTCAACACTTATGTATGGCAGTGAAACTTGGATGACGACAAATAACATCAGTCAAAAACTTCAAGTATTTGCGAACAAATGCCAAAGAAGAATATGCAGAATATTCTGGCCAAACACCATCAGCAATAAGGACTTATGGCAGATAACAGGTGAAGAACCGATAATGCATCAAATTAAGCGCAGAAAATGGAGATGGATAGGACACACTCTATGAAAACCATCAAATAATATATCAAGAATGCAGAAGCAGAGCAGAAGGCGAGGAAGACCCAACAACACCTGGCGTCGGACTGCGACTTCTGAGATAACAAGATATGGACGAACTTGGGAGGAGATAAAGACCATTGCGTACAACAGAGAACAATGGAGGAGGCAAGTTGATGCCCTATGCTCCCACGAGGAGTAACAGGAAAAAAAAAAAAAATGTACGAGTAGGACAAATATGATTCTTTGCTTAGTACACCTGCAGTAGA